>OMNM01062862.1:0-15452 GCA_900302745.1 Parablennius parvicornis | reverse complement strand
CCCCTCCAAAGCAGAGGCAAACTGCCACAGTGGCCAGGAAGAACTCCCTCATGAGGAGAAATTGTCAAAAACTCCAAAGTCAGGAAGAAACCGTGGGACGGACCCAAGACTCTGGAAGGGCGGCCGTCCGTCTTGACCGGTTGGGTGAAATAACAAGAGATAGGACAGGAAGAGAAGAAAGAGAAAAGAGAGAGGAAGAGGTAGAGAGTGGCAGACAGGTCAATAGAGTCGACATGAGACTCTGACAATGCTCAGTAGAGTTCATTCTGGAGTGTAGGGCCATTGTTCTGAGGTGGACCATAGTTCTGAGGTGGGGTCACGCTTCCGAGGTGTGTTCACGGTCCTGGGGTTGGATCGCGGTCCTCGGGTGGGGTCTTGTTTCCAGGATCATCATGGCCTGGGTCTGTAGTTTCTGGATTCTTGTCCTCTGGTCTTGCTCCCCACCTGTTGGAGAGGAGAGTAGTTGGGGCCAGGGCCCAACTTAGCACCACTTCTTTGTGTTTCTATCCCCAAAGCCCTGGCCTATCAGGGTCTAAACTGGTGCTAAGATGGCCCCAAATCTTTGCTGGGAAAAATCGAGGCCAGAGCAGGAACTAACACGTCATCAGCTGGGGTGGAGTTATCACTGCCTACAAAGTAGAAGACACGCTGTACAGGCCGAAGATGTACTCAGTTTCGGGGTTAAGTCCCTCGCCTCACAGCAGTTGGAAAGAAGGACTCTTATTTGACCCCCTCCACATACGCACGCTTGCTCCGTCACGCACACTCGCCAAGCAAGCAGTGCACCCAAATAAATGTTAAAGAGGCCACGCACCCACACACACACACGCACACACACACACACACACACACACACACACACACACACACACACACACACACACACACACACACACACACACACAGAGAACAGTATGCTTCTTCTTCTTCCTAATCCTCATCCTTTTCCGGCAGTTTAGTTGACTTGTGGCACATTGCTGCCTCTCCACAGAAGTGTGTTGAATAATTTTACGTTAAGTCTTTCCATGTATTCTGTTATTTTCAGTCACCATTTAGAGACACACAGAGACAATAGAAACTGCAGCCCTCAGAGTGCATTGTTTGAATTAGCGGGGGGGGTTTGTAGCATATTCATGAACCTGAGAAGAAGCTTCAGACTGGAGGGGGATGAGCAGAGAGGGCAGTCAGTGGTCAGAGGTCATGGCAGGCGGACCACAGGGAGGTCTTGGATGGGAGAAGCCCACCTCTGAATTTTAAAGCTCTGTGTCTTTCTGTAAAATTCCTCTTTCATCACCTTAAGTGTTGGAGATTACTGGGCAGTCCTGCATGAATCTGCTTTGTGGTAAGAATGCTTTGTTAATATAAGTAATTGTTAAACTCTTGACTGTTGTTCTTAGTCAGCCACAGTTTGGAACATGCAGAATAGTTTGATTCTTTTAAAATCTAACATTTGCTTGGGGCTACTTATGCAGTGACGCAAGTTTTGGAGTAATGCAATGATGTGGCTCTCACTCAGCTCCCGTGACAATGGAAAGACAACCGGTTCTTTGGAGGTGTGCATTTAAGAACTGTCAATAGCCTCGGCCCTGAACTAGCAGCTGGTTCTTTTGTTGGAAAAGCCCTATCAGAGGGAGGAATGACTCTGATGTGAAGGTGCTCAAAGATTTACCTGAAAACACGGTTTACAATTAAAGCAAAGAGCCCACTGTCACTCTTCAGAGTACAAAACATAGCAAGGTTTACAGAGTTTTTCAGGGTCTTTTCTGATCAACTCATATTAGTTTATCTTAATATTGCTCCATATTTTCAGGATAGTCTGTTTTTGAGTCATGCTGTAGTCTTTAAATTGCACTCACAGTTTGACTCCAGTTTTTATTTCTGAGATGTTGTGATGTTTGACACAGTAATGGGAGATAAACACAGAAGAAAAAATGTTCAGAATAAGAATACTGAAAAATGAGAGTGGGAAAAGTACCATTTTTCATGGTGTGTTTTCTCGTAAAAACTTTAGATGGAGTTCAATCTGTTGCATTTCACTAGATTTTAAATGTTCATCTTGCATTTAATTATCCTGCAATGTTAGAAATTGCTAAAGCTATTGGATTGTGGTTTATGTTTGAAATGTTATCAGTTGTATTTATGTATAATGACGTGAAGACATAAATACAGTCTTTGAAAAAGATGTAGTGCAATATGGGATTCTTCAGGTGATGAAAATATCAATTAAACATACATAAAGGACTGTTGATAAACACTAGGATAAACACTGATTATTAAAGTGAACATTCCATAGGCTTTTTAGCGTTTTTAACTGTTTTGTCACTTGAAACAAGGTTGCCGATGATATTGATGGAGTAATACTCCATTTTAAGTAGATTTTTATTAATTTCTATTTAAATAGATTTTAACTTTGTTTTATTTTCTTTTTTAAATTGTATTTATTCATTTATTTTTGTTTATTTGTTTATTTGTTTGTTTGTGTGTTTATTCATTTCATTCATGTGGTCTCTCTTCCCATCTACGCCTGAATTTCGTTGTACTTGTACTTGCACAATGACAATAAATGAATCTGATGTAATCAAAAAAAAAATTCAATTAATTTGATCAGAAATGCTGTTAACCCTGTGAACTCCTTGCACTTTTGTTTTTTGTTAGAACTTAAAACAAAGAGAAATGAAAGAGAAAATAACATTTTTGTGGCAGAATAGGAGGCAGGTCTCTCGCTCAGCAGGATTGTGGGAAATGGACGTGGTTTATGTTCCCCGCTCTTGGTGGATATTCTGTGTTTCCTGTAGGTGTTGTGTTGGCGGTTGTGAATAAAAGACCAATCCACCTTTATCTCCGGAGCCTTCATCATCCTGCCACAGCTGTGACCTCAAATTGAGCATGTTTGAGGAAGCAGAAGACTGTGACTCCACTTCGTCCGCGTCTCCTCATCCTCGGCAGCCGGCAAGCTTCACTGCGGCTTTGAGGCTTCCTGATTTTTGGCAGAGCAACCCGGCATCATGGGTGGAGTACATCAAAACACTGTTCCGCCTTCGTGATATAACTGAAGATGATCCCAAGTATTATTTAGTTATCACCGTGTTGGACCAGCAGTCCACACGTCCTGCCATGCAGTTGTTGCGCACACCCACGCAGCATGGGAAATATACCTCTCAAGCAGTTTCTGCTCCGGAGGACAGCCTGTCTGTCGCTGAGACGGTGAATAGACTACTTTCCCTGCCTGGTTTGGGTGACAGCTCGGCTGTGGACCTTATGGATAACATGCTGTCGTTGTTGGGCTCAGATGAAGGTGGCTTCCTGTTCCCTCGTGTTTTCCTGCGCCAGCTCCCACCGTCTGTGTGCGCGCCGTTTTCTAACTCCACGGGTTCGGACCACTGTTGAGCGATGCCAATGGTTCCTCCATCTCATCGTATGGCACGAGGTCAGGGACTGTATGTTTCCACAGACACCATTTCCGGTGGGACTTTGTGATCGCCTCTGTTACTGTTCCGATTATCGACGCTGACTTTCTGTGTGCTAATGGGTTGCTTGTTGATGTTGCTAACCGCAGGTTGATTGGTGCAGTGACTTTTACTACCGTTCCTTGTCGGACAGGGGGATCCAGGTCATTAACTCAAGCTAACTTTTCAGTTTTGGGTGATGCCTTTCAGCGTTTGCTGGTAGAATTTCCATCTCTGACCCAGCCTGTTTTTTCTGCCACGGTGACTAGACATGGTGTGAAGCATTACATCACTACCGCAGGGCCGGCAGTTTTTGCGTGCGCACGTCGCTTAGATGCAGAGAAACTGGCTATAGCTAAAGGGGAGTTTGCCACTATGGAGAATTGTGAGTCATTCCAATAGCCCGTGGTCCTCCCCACGTCACATGGTGCCTAAGGAAGATGGATCATTGCGGCGACGTTGGGATTTCCACCGCCTCAACAACATCACTGTGCACTCTGCTATCCCGTCCCACACATTCAGGATTTTTCCGTGGGTACATCTATTTTTTCGAAGGTGGACATGGTGCACGGTTATCACCAGGTTCACATGAATGAGGCTGATGTGCCAAAGACTGCGGTGATTACCCCTTTTGGGCTTTTTGAGTTTCTGTGCATGCCTTTCAGCCTTAAAGCGGCAGCACAGACTTTTCAGAGGTTGATGAACTCTGTGTGGCATGACCTCACTTTTGTGTTTGTCTATCTCGACGACATATTGGTGGCCAGCTCATCAACCGAAGAGCACCGGTCACACCTGAAGCAAGTCTTTCGGTGCCTTGATGAACATGGCCTTATTGTCAATCCAGCTAAGTGTCAGTTTGGTCTGCCAGTGATTGACATTTTGGGTCATCGCATTTCATCCCAGGGTGCTGTTCCGCTGCGTTCTAAAGTGCAGGCAGTGGCGAATTTTCCCGGTCCAACCTTGGTTAAGGTGCTGTATGAGTTTTTGGGCATTATTCATTTTTATAACCCTTTCCTCCCTCATGCCACACACCTCCTGCAGCCTCTTTATGAGGTTCTGTAGCTGAAGAAGAGCAGCGACCCTGTTGACTAGACATCGGTTCATGTCCAAGCCTTTGAAGATGCCAAGTCCGACCTTGCTAATGCAGCCCTTCTGATCCATCCTGCACCCTCAGCACCCATCTCTTTGATAACTGATGCAGCCAACATAGCGGTGGGTATGGTGGTGGAACAGCGGGTGGCTGGAGTTTGGCAGCCCCTTGCCCCAGCGTGTTTTTGACTCTATAAATTCCCTCCTGCGAGTGTGGGCGTTGGTGAAGCTGGTCGGAGCCAAATTTGTCTGGCCTGGCCTTCGCAGGGATGTCAGGAAATGGGCTGCTGCATGTGTGGCATGTCAGCGTGCTAAGGTCCACAAACACATTAATTCGCCCCTCGAACCGTTTTCTATTCCAGCCTGATGGTTTGATCATTTGCATGTAGATTTAGTGGGCCCTCTGCCTCCTTCACAGGGTTATTCTCACCTGCTCACGATGGTTGATCCGTCCACCAGGTGGCCTGAGGTGGTTTCTCTGAGCCCCGACGTGTGCTGATGTGGCGCGCGCGTTCCTTTCTGCTTGGGTCTCGCGTCTTGGTACCACGTCAGATATTACATCAGACAGGGGCCCCCAGTTTGTGTCAGAGCTTTGGTCAGCGATGGCAGAGTCTTTGGGTGTGCAGGTGCATCGTACGACCTCATACCACCTCCAGGCTAATTGCCTGTGTGAACATTTTCACCAGTCCCTCAAAGCAGCATTGCATGCTATGCTCTCTGACAGTAACTGGGTAGACCGTTTGTCTTGGGTTATGCTTGGGTTGCGTTTGGTTCCTAAATGACCTAAATGCATCATCCGCCAAGCTCGTGCTCGGCCTACCACCCCAGGTTCCTAGGGAATTTTTGCCTGAAAGTTCCACTCTGTGACCTCATCCCACAGTCAGTCCTTTTTCATCGAGTGGGCCCCATTCACCACTCTTTACCGCGGTCGTTTAGTCCCGCGGAGCTTGAGTCAGCCCGTTTCATCTTTGTGTGACATGATGCAAATCATTCGCCCCTTCAACCTCCATACGATGGCCCCTTCAGGGTCCTTGAGTGGGGCTCGAACGTTTTTGTGCTAGATCTCGGTGGACACAAGGAGCACATTTCGTTAGATAGGTTTAAGCCTCCACACATGGTGGCTGACGAGGTTTTGTTTCCTGCCCAGGTTCCCCGTCGTGGTCGCCCTCCTTCGAGACCCCCCACTGTTTCTTCACGTGCTGATCATTCTGGCTCTCGGCCTTTGATGGACTGTTTGTCTCCTCCTCATGGATGCACCGCTCACCATGCTTCACCTGTTTTTTTGCCTGAAGGACAGCGCAGCCGTTATGTTTGGCTGATTAAGCCTCCAGTGAGGTACCGACTGCTTTTCCCAGGATTGCCTTCTGGGTGTTCGAGGGGGGCTGTGTGGCAGACTAGGAGGCAGGCCTTTCACCCACCAGGATTGTGGGAAGGGGGCGTGGTTTATGTTCCCCGCTCTTGGAGGGTATTCTGTGTTTCCTGTCAGTGTTGTGTTGTAGGTTGTGCATAAACACTCAATTCACCTTCATCTCCTGAGTTTTCTTTATGCTGCCACAATTTCAGTTATATCGAAATTTTGGAAAACTATGTACTGTAGAAAACTTTAAGGAGATATGTATTTATTTTTTTAAAAACATGCTGCTGAGTCTGGGAGCTCAATGCATTTTATGTTAGAATTGTAAAACAAAGATTCTGTTGTCTGAGATTAAGCAAAAAAATAAATGAATAAAATGTTGCAAATCTGAAAAGAATTTTAATAAATATACGCTATTTTTTGGGGAAACTTTATGGATTGTGTGGGGTTTCATTCTGATATGACCAAGAGTGAAAACTTTTTGCTGACATACTTGCTGTGCCCAAGCCAGAAGTCCAGTTTTGTATTTTAAAGCCAAATTCTGTTCCAGCGTTCCACTTCAGCTTGATTATGTAAAAACAAAAAAGCCTTGTATTATGCAACAGAAAGCTACATGACAGAGGTTAACAAAACCTCGCCAGATGTTCCCCATCTGGGACTCATTCGCTGCAGATTCTGAATGACAGTGTGTGCACTGGTTAGATATCGGAGGTTACAGACCACCACTGTTGGAAAGCTCTGCTTAGTTTCCGGCCAGCTCCTGCTGCTCCCTATTCGTCATCTTTGGTGAAGTGTGGCTGCTTCAATGCGAGCTGCTGAAGAAACTGCTCCAATTACTTTAGTCACCAGTGATGCCAGTAACTTATCATATGACCACTTTTCCAGTAACGCGTAATGTAATACGTTGCTATTTCTAAACCAGTACAAGTCACAGTGCGTCACTATTGTAGCGTCCTCCAGGATGGGTTTCTGGTCTGCAAAGCCGCTTTATTATCGAACAGAACTGGACCGATCCTCCGTTCTCCGAACTGACACACACACGCAGTGCCTGCAGTGTCCACAGTCTCACATGACCCGCCGTCTTGTCCACTCTCAGCCAATCACAAGCCAACCCACTCTAATGGTTCAGGTTACACAAAAGAATCAGTACCAACACCTATGCCTCAACAAAATAGCTGCAGAGATGTTTTCAATCCGTCAATCAATGAAAGACTTTAATTTAACAGGGGGCAATGTAAAGGTCGCAGAGTATTTACCTGGTGAGGGAGTTGTAGTCTGTTGTTACACTATTTATCTATTTATTAATATAATACCCATAATATTCAAAATGTGATTATAACACCGTGAGTCAGATATGAATACAACGAATAAAGAAGATCAAAGGTGTGTATGTATAAACATGTATAAACATGGCGCAGGAGGCCAGGAAGTGATCAGCAGTGACTTTTTGACAAAGTTTGTAATTTTCATGTTTCGACGGTGGGGGGTGTTGTCGGAAGCTACTGAAAGTAACTAAAAAAAAGCAACTTATAATCTAACTTAGTTACTTTTAAAAACAAATATTGAGTAATATAACTAAGTTACTTTTTAAAGCAGTAACTAGTAGTCAGTAATTGGATTACTTTATCAAAGTAACTGTGGCAACACTGTAAGTCACAAGGAAAAACTGCTAAATCTCATTTAATTTATGTGCCTTCATTTTCATTTCCATGTTCTGCTGCATGCTTTGCTGATTAAAAGCCTAATAACATGTTTCCTGATTTATCACCTCTGCAAATCTGCAAGGTAGTAACAGACGAGGACAGCTCAAAATATACATACTCAAACATTTTACGATATGTAATAAAAAGTTACAATGTTTGACCTCCACTAAAGTCTGACGTGCGAGTTCCAATCTGTGTGAATTTATGGAAAGATAAAATGCATATCTTGTGACAGACATCCAGGCAGGCCATAAAAAAATGGCTTCACACAAAAAATAACATGCAAATTCCACACAGAGGAGATGGCAGATTACAGTTACAGCTGGTTCAACATCTATCAACAGCAAATGGATTGATGTCCGCTTGTTTATTGTTCTCTGTCTGCCTGTCCTTTGCTTTTCTCTCCTTCTGTCCTGTAAGCCCAATTGGAACAACAGAAAGTCTCCAGCTCTGAGTCTGATTCTATAGTTCTCGTCCTGTATAAAGGCAGATGTACCTTTTTACTGTCTCCAAGGCTTACTCGTCGGGAATTGTTGTATTTTTCTTAGTGAAAGTGCCTGCAGATGAGTTTGGTGAAGTAATGGTGTGGATTAACGCACAGGCTGAAAAGGCTGTAACCCAGGGGCCATACATGTGGAGGGGCCTCTGAGAGGGCTTTTCCACCTAAAAACAACCAGGTGCTAGTTTGGAGTCAGGGCTGGATTTAGCACCAGTTCTTTATGTTTCCACCGCTAAAACCCTGGCCTATCAGGGTCTAAACGGCTGCTAAGCCAGCCCCAAATCCTTGGCCCCTTAACCCCTTGTTAACCCTTCCTGCTGCGGTTTCCAGACCGTAGTCGGAAGATGAAGGGGAGACCAAACTCTTCTCTGGGGCTGAGGCTGTCCTCAGCTTTGGAGTTAACTCCCTCACCTCACAGCCATTGGAAAGCAGGAGACGGGTCTCAGTATCTGAAATTAACAATCTTTGCATTTATTTGCCAGTTACTTTATTGTACATCTCATTGCTAGACCTGCTCTGCATACGCACGCTTGCTACCTCATACACACTGGTCAAGCAAGCAATGCACCTAACTACTGTTAAAGCGGCCACACACCCACAGACACACTGATAACTGTATGCTCCTTCTTCCTATTCCTCATCCTTTTCCAACAGTTTAGATGATGTTCAGCACATTGCTGCGTCTCCACAGAAGCGCTTGGGGCTGCGTTATACAGTGACATATGACGTTTTAGAGTAACACAATGACGTGGCTCACTTGGCACCCTCGACAATGGAAAAACAACCAGCTCTGGAGGTGCGCATTTTAGAACTGGCTCTGGAGGTGTGCATTTTAAAACTGGTTTTAGCACTGGCCCTGAACTAGCACCTGTTTTTATTTTTTTTTTTGGGGGGTGGAAAAGCCCGATGATTGGTCAAACTGTGTTGGAAATTTACAGATATGTAAATGAAGTATTGGATTTCCCCAGGGGTCTATCACACAGCTCTGGAGATGCATGGGGCTCTTTCATCCCTCTGCTGTGGCTCCTTGAGCCTCGGTCCCACTGCAGTACATCCCGGAGCGGGGCGGAGCGGGACAGTACAGTAAGAAAAAGCGCACCTATACCCAACCGTGTCCCACCACACAGACTGTGGTAAAATATAGGCGGGCTTGTGAATGCCATGTAATGACGCAGGCATGCAAAGTTACTCCAGGAGCTGTCTAGCTGTCTTTATTTGCTTTAAAATTGTGATTGTTAAGATCAGGAGATGGAGGATCTCTCTCACACAAGCGCCCAGTCAGCTCTGGCGCATGCACTGTTGGCGCGCACAGTCACATGGTCACACTGGTGCATGGGGGCAAATGACGACTTTGCACACTCACGAAAATGGGTAGCATGAGGGGACCTTTATGTATGATGCTTTAAAAAATACCGGACTTCAGTCACAATAGCTTCTGAAGTATAAGACATGTGAACCACTGTGGAAATTTCCATTGCAAACCCTCACAAAATTGTTTACATTCTTTTACACACACTCAGCCCCTGTTGTGCAAAACATTTAATGCCGAAACCAGACAATGCTCAAAGACACTTTCTCAAAACACAATGAGCTCTATCAGTAACAGAATGCATCAGAGATCTGGCTCTGCACCAATGACGCACATATGTGTGGTGGGGAAGCAGATGTAATGCTCCAATATTGTAAATCGGTGCTCACTTTTTCAGATGCCTGGTCCACCCGGATGGTCAGTGTTCTGAGCCCGAGATCTCGCTGTCACTTCATGTATTCTGCATAAGGTAAATAAATATTCACTGCTTAGAAAGAACTTGTATTCTCCTTTGTCATTCGAAACGAACACTTAAGAAATGCATTTATTAATGTATTGTTAATCTGTCAATTTCTTACACTTGTCAATAGTGAAAGGGAGTCTGTGGGAACTACTTTTAAAGTCTTGGTTAATACAAACTTAGAAAAATCATTGAGCTTTTATAGCATAGAGTGCAAAGTGGGCAAATTCTAACTCACACACACACATATGTGAAAAATTAACGTGCCTGGACAGGTTTTCACACCTAATTGAAAGGACAGCCTGTCAAAGAGAAACGACAGACATGTTTTCCCGGGAAGAAGAGTGGATACTATAATGGCCAAAATGCTGGGATTGGACCAAATAATCTGAATATTTGGTCACTGTGGTAGTATCTCAGTATTTTTTATGAGATAAGAATAATCGCCACTATAACCAGGGCTGTAACTACCATTGAGGACACCAAGATCTAGACCTCAGGGCCATAGCTACTCGGGATGGGACGAGATCTTGCAGTACGAGGGTGAAAACACGGAGGTCCGGATGTGAGGAAAAAAAAGGCAGCAAATGTGAAAGAACCAGGGGGAGAGTGCCGGCTGCGCAGCTACATGTCCGAGATGGTGAACGCTCCCGAGAGGCTGAGAGGAGAGGAACTTTGTTTAAACAAGAGAAAAATGTGAGAAAATGTTAATTCCTGTCTGAGAAAAATGTATAAAGTGTCTGGTGAGGGATTTTATAGCCTTAAAACATACATAATGATTGTAAAAAATAAAACTAACTACTTCACGGATTTCGCTTATCAGCTTATTTTTAGAACATAACCCCCGTGATAAACGAGGGACTAACTAAATTTGTAATAATATATAAAAACTATTGTAGTAGTAAAGTCGATGCTTAAAGCTACTACAATAGTTTTTATATATTATTACAAATTTAGTTAAAATCTCGTCTCGTCTCGACCTCATGAACTCAGTCTCGCGAGATGTCTCGTCTCGTGTAATTTGTGTCTCGTCCCACCCCTAGTAGCTACCATTGAGGACACCAAGGTCACGATCTCTGTATTTTTCTTATATTAATGTAGTAAAAATAGTTGAAATAATGCTTTGGAATTGGGTGATTTTATGAGTGGATTCACACAGACACACACACACACATATTCACAACATATATTGAAATCACTTGTTTTAAATAAATGTTTAAATTTTAATTACATTTTGGTCTTCATTTTGGTTGCTACTTGGGATAATGAGAGGGGGCTTCAGTATATTTCAAACTATAGCGACAGCCCTGACCACCACAGCAGTTTGGTGCCGCTCCATCTCCTCAGATTAAGTTTCTCTTTACTCTGAAATGGACTTGCTGCTTCTAAAATTAGCATTAGCAAGGAAATACAGTCCGTGCATTTGGTTGAGATATTTTTCTGCACTTTTACAAACTTAAAGTATATCTAAAAAAAATAATAAATAAATAGATGTATGTATTTACAAAATATGGGTTCTGTAAAAGCATATGCTAAAAAGAAAAACAAAAAACTAGAATGTAAATGGAGTAACTACAACAATTTGATATATAAGTCTGGACAGGTAGCAAGATAAGCAGCCTTTTCTATATCATGCATACTTCCTTTGTTATTAAATTCCACCAAGGTGGTTATGTCTTTGCCAGGGTTTGTCTGTTTGTTTGTTTGTTTGTTTGTTTGTCAGCAGGATTACGCAAAAACTCCCGATGGGATGTGTCTGGCCCCAAATTAGATTCAATTAAAGTTTGAGAGTGATCCAGATAACCATCTGGATACAAAAAATATTAAATATCAAAGATCCTGTTTTTCCTCTGACTTGTAAAAATTTGGTGATCTGTAGGATGGTCATATCCAGTAGGGTGAAAATTAACATTGGCAACCCTATTTATGACTTTCAAAAATCATAACTCATAGAATCTTGTTTCAATTGTCTTGAAATTTGACATGTATATTTGGAGGATCACTGCCCTGAATTGTACCAAATTTTGCCTGGATCCAACCCAGAATAACGATATGGCAGCACTTTGAGAAAGTTTAACCTTGAAAACTAGAGTTAAGTATGTAAATATGGTTCTATTCATTCTGGATGACTGCCAGAGGCGACGCTTTAAGCACTGGCTGTTCCATCTTGTGCATGCGCAGGTCGAGTAATTATATCAACAAAGTCACCCGTGACCCCTGGATGACCGTTTTCATCAGGTGATTTGTTCCTGTCAATCTTCTCGTGAGGATACGAGGATACTGAGTGACAGAATGCTCCGGCGGTCTTCCAGGATTCATATAACCCTAGTTACATACATAACTCTCGTTCTATTTCATCCTTGATGACTTGATGACTTTATACCAGAAAGGTCACGAAGAATCCTCACCTACTCAAGGGCCTGAAGCTGCGGACAGTACAGCCATTGCCACAGGCTAAACACCCGCCACATTCACCTTATTGAAATATCCAAAGGTGCAGTATGAGAAACAGGTAGCAGCATCACAGCTGTCCTGCAGAGGAACGCCCCTCAAGGCGACCAATGATGCAACCATGCCTCTTGTAGAATGGCACTTTACGCCTTGCGGCACTGGGATGCTAAGTGCATGATAGGCATGCTGAATGACCTCCACTACCCAGTGAAAGTTCACATGATGAGGGGGTAACTGGCTTAGAAAAAAAATTAAGGATTTGGCCTAAGACTCACCACAGAGCCATCAGCCTTCCAGCGTAGACATGCCTGGCTCACTGACATTGCATGCAGCTCCCCCACATGTTTTGCTGTTGTCACTGCAAGAACGAAGGCTGTCTTGAGAGACACCCACTTCAAATTAGTATGTCCCAGCAGTTCGAAGGGCGGCTGGAAAAGAGATTGAAGAACAGCTTGCAAGTTCCATGATAGCAGCTCCTGGACCCGACGTGGTGTGAGCCTATGAGTTCCTTTCAGAAACTGCTTGACCAGATAATGGCGATCCCATTAACTGGCCATCCACCTTTGTATGACTGGCCGAGATAGCAGTCACATACACTCTGAGGGTGGAAGTAGTCCTTTTTCTGTCAAAAATGGACTGCAGGAGCCACAGTATTGCCACCACTGAGCATGTTTGCGGCACCTCACTGTGAGAGCTACACCACTCCACGAATAGCCTCCACCTGTTGGCGTAGAACAACCTGGTAGACGGTGCCGGGCAGTTTAAAATCCTGTGGGCAACTGCCCAATTGCAGGATGCCAACAGTGGGTCAGCAACTAAAGGGGTCACAAGACCAGCTTCAGGCGACCTGGACTCGGGTCCCCTTTGTATTTTCTCATGCTGCAACGTGTTGAGCATTTTAGCTTCACATGGCATCATCTCAGAATGTCTGGTGTTAGTTATTGTATGACGAGAGCTTTGAAGCCTGAGTAAATCATTGTAGATCAGTAATTGTTTCCCGCTGTGTTGAAAGAATAATTTTATTTCAGAATTACATTTACTACTTTGTAGTCGCATGACAGTAAATGTTACTGAAGATAAGCATGTTGTTGAATCAAGATGACATTTTAAGGCACGTTTATAGAAGTAGTTCATCATGAACTTCCCTTTCTACCTATCCATTGTGGAGGCCTGATTTAGGAGAAATAAGCTATACAAAGAAAAGCCCATGCTTAACTGGTTGCAAAGAGAACAATTCAGAAAATCTGTTCACATGGATTCAGAATACCTTAAATCTCTGTTTGTGGGTCTTTAAAGAACCAGATGCATCTTTGTATTAATAACTGAATCAGCAAAAAATTTTCTTTCAAAGTCCCATGTTTGCCTTCTTGTAACCCGCTGCCATCTTTCCCCTGAAAATTTACACCTACAGCATTCAATAGAGCATTCAATAGAGACAGTTCTCATGAAATGCCCTACTGATACATCGCTGTGAGAAGAAACCACCAGTCCAGTCAAAGGAGTGATAAAACACAAGTACTGCAAGTTTACTAGCTAATTGAAGCTCTGGAGGCACCAGTTGTGTTTATCTCCAAACTGTGTTAGAAAAAGAAAAAACATGAAATCTACATCTTTGTTCTCCAAATGAATATATAAATCAGGCAGAGGCATTAGACACGTAATCATGCGTGAAGGCAGCGATTCCCTGAAAGTCAGCAACATAAAGCCTTAATTAGAAAACACTATTTATGTGCCTTTCCCTGCCTCTTTCACTGTTTACTCTCACAGGCTCACAAACAGCAGCTACGTATGTGTTTCATTGGAGACAGCAAGACAGAGGGTTTTGTTTTAATTAAAGAAACACCCCGCTAACTTCCAAACCAATTGGAATGGTATTTATACAGCAATCTCCGTCTACCTGCAGACATTGAACAATCTGAACTTCTCATTTAAAGACAAATCCAGCAAGCCGGATAACTGGCAAAAAGAATGCAACAGGAAAAATGTTAATGTTCATTTTTGTGTAAAATGAAAGTGTTGTACAAATAAATATGGCCAACAGCATATTTTCCAGCTATTCCTAATTCCTCCACAGGGATTACATAACTATATATGAACAACAAGAGCAGATTGCAGCATTGTTCACTGCTTGCTACCATACTGCTAGCTAAACAGCCACACATGGGAGTCATACAAATGACAGAGTTCATACAATCCTGCACATGATATGCTGCAAACAATATGATTTTTCAGCCTAATTTCTTTTTTGCTAAAGTTAATTTGCTTGAGTTTGCATTTATGCTCATTATTTTTGTTGTTGAATATTTCTGCTAAATTACGTCTTTATTTACCGTCTTCTTTATTGGTCACTTTGGGGACGTAAAATTACATAAGTGGGTCAAGATGGGTGGAGCGGCAGGCTGCGAGGGCAAACGGTTACGACAAAAGCCCTAAACTCTAATTTAGCAAATCCCTAAATATACATTTTTAAGGTTTTATGTGTAGTTTTTAAAAAACAGACTTTATTTCCCAGTGCATGTTGGCCTCTGGCAGAGCTGTCCTCTGTCAGCTGTGGGAACTAAACCATTCTCCCACTGCTGGATAGAGGGAGGCAACCACTTAAAACCCAAGGAGGAAACACAATCAGAGTCAAGCGCTTGTTTTTCACTCGTACGAGGGGCGTCAGATCACTGTGTCCTGAAACATGCTCACCGGACAACCGTGGTTTGACTGCCAGTGATCTTCGGCCTCTCATAGGCTTTTATTTCCTTCAGTAAGTGGGCGGTTCACATCTTGCATAGGCATGTATGTATGTACATATGTATTTTTATGTATGTACTTTATGTAAGTATGTACCTATCAGATTGTGTGGGTGTGTCAGTAAATGTTTCAGTGTTGGCCATAAATGGATGTAAGTATGTTGTGTGTGTGTGTGTTTTTGTGTGTTTGTGTGTGTGTGTATGTGTGCAGGTGTGTGTGTGTGTGCTTGTGCGTTTTTCTGTGATTGTGTGTGTATGTGTGAATGTGTGTGTGTGTGTGAGTATGTGTGTGTGTGTGTGTGTGTGTGTGTGTGTGTGTGTGTGTGTGTGTGTGTGTGTGTGTGTATAGACAGAGAGAGAGAGAGAGATAGAGAGAGAGAGAGAGAGAAGGAATGAAAGGCAA
>OMNM01062858.1:0-13754 GCA_900302745.1 Parablennius parvicornis | reverse complement strand
GAAACCCTTGCGCAAAATTTCCAGGAGCTGCTGAATACTATTAATGAGGAGTATGATATCAGGGCTGCGGTTGTGAGCATGATCGATAACTCCAGAGAGATGATCAGTCAGTTTGATCTGGAAAAACTGAGAGGCAGTAGTATTGCGTTCCTGATTGATATCGATGCCAAGTATGAAATCAAGGCTACACTTGAGAGCATCATGAGAGTTATTAGAGATGCAATTGACTCTTTTGACATGGCAAACTTTGCTGCTGAGATGAAGAACTACATCACATCTATTGACTTCAAAGCTTATATTGATGCACTTGTGACTAAAATTCCCACAGAAGTTCTCAATGAAGTAGTGGATTACGTGAAGGAAATGATTCAGGACCTTGACATCATTGGTAAGATCAACACCTTCTTTGCAAAGATGCGAGACATGATTGTAAAGTTTGAAGTTGATCAGAAGGTTCAGGCTGTCTTTGAAAAAGCTGTAGAGCTTATCAAGCAATTCAAAATTGAGGAAACCATCAGTGCCCTGTTTCAAATGGTGAAGGATGCAGATATTCCAACCAAATTCATGAACATGTTCCAGAATGCCATCGACTATTTGAAAACCACAGAGATCCAGGAGATTATTCAACAACTGAATATGTATATTGAAACTACCCTGGATAAACTGAAGTCCCTGGAGTATAACCAGTTTGTAGATTCTGCAAATCAATATATTGCCGAGTACACAAGTTACATGAATGAGCTGATCAAGACTCTTGAAATTCCCCAGAAACTTGCTGCAACACGAGACTTTGTCAATATGATCTTCTCAACTGTTCAAGGATTCATAGAACGCCTGAGAGAAATCAAAGTTGCAGAAATTGTGAAATCTCTTAAGGATATCTTTGACCAGGTTGTGCTTGATAATCTTAGGACCTTTGCTGAATTCCTGAAAGACGGAATTACAAACTTTGACATCAAGGATGCGATTTCCTCTCTTCTGGGCTTTATGAGCAGATACTACACAAGGCTTATGTGGATCATCACTAATGTGTTCAACAATATTGTTGAGACAGTTAAGACTGTCGTACCAGACCAGAAAATCGTGACTGAGATTCAACAGATCATTGATGCACTCCTCACTGAAATGAAGAAAGCTGAGATCAACATGCCATCATTTACTGTTCCTCTGACAGATCTTGATGTGCCTTCCATGACATTCAGCTTGGAAGCCCTGAAACAGTTTGAAATGCCAACACAGGTTGATATTCCTGAGTTCACCATCTTGGGCTCCTACACTGTGAAAGCCATCACTATTACAGTTGATGACATTAAGCAGAAACTCATGGACCTGATTGATTTCATTGTAAACTTTGATATCAAAATGTTTGATTTGGAAGCTTTCTTTGGAGACATGACTCTTAACTACATCCCCGCGATGCCTGAGATCACCTTCCCTGAAATCCTTCTTTCTGAAATTTCACTACCTACCATCCCACAAGTGCCTGTAGAAAAGCTGGTTAAGGCTCTTCAAGTTCCTGAGATCAAGCTGCCAACCATTCCAAGTGAGATCATGATCCCAGCCTTTGGTAAACTCTACGGTGAACTCAAATTCGTCACGCCCATCTACATTCTCAAGACATCTGCTGAGGTACAAAACTCAACTGAGTCTGAAATGACACCTCAATTCACTGGATTCTTCACATCCCAGGGCACATCACCAAGTTATGAAGTGCTCAATTACAAGGTTGACTCCACTGCTCGCATTGCAATCCCGAAATGGAGCCGCATTGTTGTTGCTGAGACTGTAAAGCTGAACCATCAAGTTCTTGGAGTTGAACATCAGGCATCTGTAACTCTCTATGGCCTGTCAGCACAAGCCCAAGCAAAGACTACAGTTAAGTTTGACACAGCTCCATACACTGCAAGCTTTATGAACACAGCCTTTATTGCCATGGAAGGAGGAATGTCTGCCTCTCTTGATACAACTTTCACTCAAGCAGTGGACCTTCCAATTGTCAATGTCAAAAGTGAGTTCACAGTCACACAGAAGTCAGTTGTTCGCCAAGATGGCTTCACCATCACTTTAACTGCTGATAATTCAGGAAATGGAAAGTTCAATGCTGAAACTGGCAACCACAACAGCAAGTTCCAGCTGTCACTTACCCCCACCCTTGTTAAGATGATGTTCAGTGGTGATACAGACTCCTCCATCACGAAGATGAAACAGCTCATCGATGCCGAACTTCGCCCATTGACCTCCATCACATTCAATATCCGTAATGAGGCGGAGTCATCATTCCTGAAGAACAGTCTTCTTGTGGTTTCTGGACTTGGCAACCTGTATGATGTGAAGGTTGAGCTAAAAGCAAATCATGATGCAGAACTCCAGGGTTCAGTCAGTGGAGTCCTGTCCAATGCGGTCAACATCATTATCCGCCCTGTTGAGATTGTCTTTGATTTCCAGAACAAAGGAAGTGCCAAAGTCAACATGTTTGAATCTCTGAATGCAAAGATCGATCTGCAGAATGACTACTTGGCAAACTTCAAACCTGAGACCCAACAGGTGAACACAGTCGCTCTGGTTAGACTGAATCAGTACAAGATTTTCTACAACTTTACTCTTGATAATAATGCCAATGAAGCTGGCATCTTTGCTGCCATGGAAAGTGAGGCAAACCTGGACTTCCTAAAATACCCCATCAGTATTCCAGAGATTGACCTGCCTTTTGTTGATTTCCATACACCAGCTATTAGTGATTTGAACTTGTATGAGCAAACTGGGCTGGACAGCATTTTGACTACCACTGACCAGAATGTTGATGTTGATACCAAGATTGTTTACAAGAAAAGCCAGGCTGCTCCACTGGTTGATATGATGGGATTCATCCTGGTTCCCTCTGTAGGCAACCTGATTACAGAAATGTCCGTCAAGTCTAACATTGTCAACCTCAATGCTATTGCTGGACTGTATACTGAGGATGATTTTGTACTCCGTTTGGGAGCTACAACAGCCTCTGTGTTTGAAGGTCTGAATGCCAAACTTGATGGCACTACAAGCCTGACCACCAAGAGAGGTATTAAGCTGGCCAATTCAATGTCCCTTGAAAACCGTTACATTGAGGGCACTCATGACAGCACCTTCAGCGTGAGCACTGACACCTTTGAAACCGCAGCATCTATGAATACAGTTGGTAAGATCGCCCTTCCTGTACTTAACCTGGAAGCGAGCCAAAACCTGGTTGCCGACAATAAGAACAAAGCCAATGCTGTCTCCACCTGGATGATGAAGGGTAATTTCAACATCCCCATGATTAAGATTGTTGGAAAGGCTGAGGCAGACCACAGTCTGAAGCTGGAAGGAACCTTTGAATATGTCTCCATGGAGTCATCCACTAAAGCAAACATTGATGGCACAATCCTTGAAGACTATCTGCTTTTAGGAATCCTGGACAACGAGGCCAACCTGTACCTGAATCAGGATGGTCTGCGCTCAACTTCCAAGATTATTGCTGACGGTAAACTAAACAGTGGTACAACTAAAGTCATGGGCATGGACATAAATGAGAACCTGGCCATTGAAGCCTCTCTGAGCCGTGTGTATGCAGTGTTGAAATACACTGGCAACAACGAGGCCAACATGTTTGACTTCTTCACCAATGGGAAGCACATTGCCCAGGCCACCATTGACTTTGCCCCAGCCTCTTCCTTGTCTGCTGACATTGAGATCGATTTCTCCCAGCCAACCAACTTTGGTGACTTCACAATCTTTGAGAAGACAGTCGCTGAAGTCACAGGAGCCAAGCAAAAGATCTCTGCTAATGGCAAGTTTGTCAGCCCAATGTACACTACAAACATCGCTGCTGAATTGGAGGGCATTGCTCCTGTCTTCAAAGTCATCTTTAAATCATCTGCCACGTCTCCTATTGTCTTCCTGGAGTACGACATGGATGGTGAGATTAAAAAAGATTGTTGCAACATATTTCATGATTTTATTTACAAGCATTGTTATCCATTATATCTAACAAAACATATTCTTTCAATAGCTTCTGCCACAGCCAACTTTGAAAATGAAGCTCTGACGATGATCACCAAGGGAGTCCTGACACACACCGATCTGAATATGGAAATCAACCATGTTCTTAGCCAAGCTCTGAGGTAACAAACAAGCCTTGTCTAATAACAAACACTCCCTTCACTAATCAATTGTCAATCTAATTCATTCTTTTTCTATATATTTTAGGAAAAAGCGCCAGGCTGATGACAGGTAATTATTCCATTATTGCACTTATTGTGTATTATTATTATTGTTGTTATTGTTGTTGTTGTTATAATCTACAGAAAATACCTATATATATATAATAATAATAATAATAATATATATACATATATATAGGTATTTTCTGTAGATTATATATATATATATTGAATAATAAAGACCATTTTCTTTTTTGCCATCTTTCTTACGTAGTGCATCTCGGCATACACTGAATGTGGACATCACCAGTCCTACTTTCACTGATGTGAACCTTCGTTATGCTGCACGGAGAGATGGAGTCAGTGCCTCAGTATCTTCCCCCTCTGCTGGTTTCCTCGGATTTCAGTTTAATGGAAGAGTTCCACTGAACGCCAGACTGTATGGACGTTATCCTGTGAGTGTCCTTTATTAGAACTAATATTAAAATGTCAATGTAATGAAAAACAAAACTTAAAATACAGGTTAAACAATATTTGTTCTCTCTTTTTAGTCTGCCCCGGAGGCTGATGTTGACATCCTGATCATCAAGTCCACCTCTATGGATGCTGATAAGATGAAGCTGCAGATTGCATACAACTTGGCAGCACCCAAAGAAGTTCTCTCCGAGCTCAAAATGAGACTACCTTCCATCATTGCTACATCTAGGGCTTTTGCCGATAAGTACCAGATCACAACCAGCTTGGAAACATTGAAAGACACTGCCACTAACTACATTGTCGATGCCTATAATGTTGCTGTCAATTATGATGTTCAAATGAGCCAGCTGTCGATTTTCTTTAGGAATGTCATTGTCCAGTACCAGAAAACTGTTCAGGTCTTCCTGGATGCTATCATCAAGGTCTTAAGGGAAACCCAGTTCAAACTGCCTGGCTCTGATGAGATGACCACTATTCCTCAGGTCCTAAAGAAGCTGACCAGCAGTATTGCTGCTATGCTAGATGTAGCCCTCAAAGCTTTCTATGACAACATGGAAGTGTACTACAATTCGTTTGTTGACATGATCAGCAGTGTCAAACTGCGCATGCCAGTTGGTGATGCAATCACTGGAGGTCAGATCATTGAACAGGTCAAAACCATTTACAAGACAGTTTTTGATGAACTGGTTGACTTTGTGAAAAACATGGAGAGTCTTGATATGATGCTTGAGAAGATAGGTGAGACCTTGAAGGCTGTTGTTGAGAAAACACAGGAGTTTGTTGACTCTGTGAAGTCTGACTATTTAGATGCAGTAGTCGTTCCCATCAACGCATTCTATTTGAACCTTGTCACATTATTGAAGAACGTAGTTGAACAGCTCCCTGCCTTCAGCATGGAAGAGTTTAACAAAACATGTGACACCATTATGGACATGTTCATTCAGGTAGTAGATCAGTTCAATAATGTTGTTTCTGGGTTCCTGCAGCAGCAACTTCCAAGCAGTGAAGCTTACATCAAACTTACAGATGGAAACCTTGAGATTGAACTTCCTTTTTCCTTCCAACAGTAAGAAGTCCATATGAAACACTACCATCTGTTTGGAAAGAATATGGACAATTAGCTCTTTAACAATATTTATAACAATTGCTGGCAAAAAAACCTGTTGTATCATTGAAATGTAGATGGTTTGTTGTCTTCAAACACTGAACATGTAAAATTGTACTGAACCATACCTTCCAGCAGAGTTAAAACCATCAATAAAGCTCAATAATGGAACATGTTGATGTCTATGCTTAATCATTTACTGCCTCATGGTGCTTTTCTTTGTATCCTTTCTGAAAGTTAAAAACAAAACAAAAACATTCTGAAATGTTTCATGTTTTCTACACAAACAAGGGCTGACAGTCAACAATTAGCTGTCCTGAACTGGGTACGCAGTGAATGTGGTAAATTGATGAGGGAATTTTGCAAGTGCCACTTAAACTACCACTGTATAACAGCTGTTGGGATAAGATCAGGAGAAGAAGTTCTAAATAATAGCAATAAATGACAGAATCAGGTCTTTACCTTAAATGAAAATATAAATACAGCAAAGTAAAAATACTCCTTTACAAACCAAAAAAATGCCCTTTATAAATGTTTTATAAAAGTCATTACTTATTACCAATTGTATTAATGGCAAGGAGCTGACATATTATAAAAGTAAACACATTGTTTGAATCTAGTTTAATAAATGAAAAATAATATGAATGTAGAATAAAAAATATAACAGTTTCTGACTAAGACTTTTTACAATAATCATGGATGTTTAGATGACATCAAAAAGATGGCTGTCACAAAATCAGATTATTACTTTACTGTTAACAAGCAAAAAAAAAAATCACTATAAAATGATACAATAATCAAAAACTTAATCAAACAAATTGTATAAGACAATTTATTAAACCTCAACTTTAACTTCCTTTACTGTGTGATATATTCTCCTATTTTACACCCTCTGTGTTAAGACAAGTCGGTCGATGTCTTTTTTGTCTTTGTGCATCCACTGATTCCACAACAAGTCAGAACAGTATGTTAACTTACTCCAATTGAAGTCTGTCCCACTCCATGGTATAACATTTTGTGTTTATGGGAGTATAGCATTCAATCTGATCACTCCTCCCTCTTAAAACGTAATGTTGACAAAGAGATGGTGGTGATATTTTAATCCACTGATTTAAATAAATGGTACTTCAATAGAGGTAGTACAGATACATGGGCGCTTTACGTGACAATAAATTCACATTTGATAGAAACACATAATAGACAAAATAATGAAAAAAAATCATCAGTGTCAACACATTGTAAGGGAATTCTATTTTGGTGTTAGCAACAATGTCCTGACAACATCTTTTTTGAAAGTGTTTTAACATTGACATCTAACTGCTGGTTTAACCCACTAACATTGCAAAATAAAAACAAGTTCACGAGAATCGACCACATATGCCTGATAATTGTTGCCTCCCTCTGAGGACACCGGTACGACTATGAACGTCATATCTGCAGGAAGGCCAGGAGCAAGACATTCTCTCTTCTGCATTCCAGCTGCTTCGGACTGTGTCTACATGGTCCAGACTGTCGGATTAATAGGAGGAAGGCAACCTTTATCCCAACAGCAGTGCACCTCCTCAAGCAGAACACTCAACTATCAATTATGTCACTCCAGGTGGCTTATTATTCTCTACTAAGTGCACATGTCAAGCAGTAAAGTACACCACAGTGTTCACATAGACTGAATAAAATCACCCTCTCACCCATATAAGGTGGTATGTGTATCATCCTCGAGCTTGGGTCCTCTACCAAAAGCCTTTGAGTTTGAAGGTTCAGCGCAGCATCTGAGGTGGTCCTAGGACTGGGCTCTTCTTGGGACCTGCTGCAGCCAATTTCCAAGTTTGGTGCTCACCGCTATTACTTCAATCCTTGGTGCTACTCCACCTTTTTGTGTTCTTTTTTTTTCTGATGTTGCTCTCACGTCGTACTGCCAGATCTTTCAACACTGTCGACTTCTGTTGTTTGTCAACCACCACAGTGTCTGGCTGGTTAGCCAGGAGCTGATTGTCAATCTGGAAGTTGAAGTCCCACAAAAATCTCAACCAGCTGTTATTCATTGGGTTCATTTTTATACTTCTAGTCCATACTGGGTCCAGATGTGTCTTTGAACTATGCCAGCTACTTGGCTGTGTTTCTCCATGCACTCTGATCCTGCTTGGTACTTTCAACCTGCTACTGGTGTGAGGGATCATCTTTGCACAGCCTGCACTTTGGGTCTGATCTATGATGGTAGATCCTGCTTCTCGTGCCCTTGTGCTCAGTCCATGTTTGTTTGCTGCCATGATAGTGCCTCTGTGTTGTCTGTCAGTCCAACATTTTTTAGCTAGACTAGCAGGTTTTCTTGATATCAGCCACTTTCTCTTTCTGGCCGTGGTATACACCATGTAGGGGCTTGTCTCTTCATGTTACCCGAATGTTATAGCTTGAACCATGTTTGTAACATTCAACTGAGATTTCAAGAGCTGTAGTACCTCACTCTCTGGAGGTATTTGGTTGTGGTTGAATTCCGTGTGGCCTCCTCATGTTTTCCACTAGTGTGAGGGATCTCAAAGTACTTGTAGTTTTCATGGATATGCCCTCTGTTGCCCTCTGGGAGGTCAAACCCTTCAGTTCTGGTTATCCTGCTTCTCTTTGATACCATCCAACCAGTGACAGCTCGTGAAAAAAAATATTCTCAGTGGGGCTGAAGCTTTATGAGCTTTATGCACAGTTAAACTACTTCTTGAACTCAACAGAACTCCTTTCTTTGCTGTCTTACATTATTGGACAAACTGATTAATCCACACGTCTGACCTTACTAGTGACAACAACAGTGGAAAGACAAAAATCAAAAAAAAAAAAAGAAGTCAAACACAGTTTAGTGTTGCTTGCATGCCATCTAGTGGTTGGTCAACGTTAAAGTAATAATTTCAGCATCTTCCAGTACACCGCTTTAACCCACTTGGTATCCCAGAGTGCAAAGCTCCAAGCTGACTGTGGTCGAAGGCAGACGACATCTGGACATGTTACCAAACTACCACAGGAAAAACACAGAGAGACAGACAGTCGCACGCATTTACATGAAGGACATGCAGGTTACCTCACATGCATGTTTTCAGACTGTTCAAGAAAACCAGAGCATACGGAAAACCCCAAAACCTCATTGCTCAGCCCTCATCACACCATGAGCGGGTTTATATCAAGCCTAATACATTCTTGTGAGACAGGCATTAAAGCGTTCATAATATTTCTTTCGAGTTGAATCTTCTTAGTTACAGTACATGTGTCAAACTAGGCATTTGAGTCATGCATATTAGTGATAGCTATTGTTTCATTAAATGTGCCTGAACAAACTGTTTGCTGAGTGAGAACTTTACGTGAAGAAATACAATGCAATAGTTAATCTTGTCATGAATTTATGTTTAATCTGCAACAAATTAGCGTGTTGAAGATTACACAAATAATAGCTTTGGAGAGAATTAAAGAGCATAGACGTAGTATGTGTTTCTATTCTGAAAATGCACATTTTATCCAATAGTTCTTATTCCTCAACACCAATTAAAGTAATAGATTCACTGTATTAGTCGCAGTAGGACTAATACCTGTGGTAGTAGTAAGAAATATTCATAAGTCAGATAATAATGTTTTAAATCACAACACAATGCACACAATTCAAATACAAAAAACAATTGTTTTACATCTAAAAACTACCCTGCTGTTAGTTTTGGAAAATTTCAATTATAGTTTGCACTTTAAATCAATAGGTGTGTCACCGTCATGCCTTTTGTAATGCCCGTGTGTTTGGCTCATGTTATCCAAAGCAGATAACCTGTTAAGGGAGTGTAAAACGATGTGCACGCAGGAATACGTCTGCACGGAGACTGTGGTTTAATGCTTCTTCGGAAAAAAATGCTTGATAGCAACAAGTCCAGGTTCACTGTTCTAACTCCTTATCATTTGACAGTTTCTGGGTCATTTCTTAGAAAAAGTGTTTCACTGTATGAATTATGTAATGCTTAGGTGCGAGTTCACACACTAAGTTGAATTGACAAACTGAAGCTGTGGGTGATGTTTACAATGTTTGGTCTTTGCTGTGATAGAGAAGTCAGTCAATGAAGTAATGTATATAAGCCATAACACAATAAAGCTATAAGGCACACATGCAAGAGATTAAAAAAAAAAAAAAAAAAAGTTTAACTTCGGTTTTAGAATGATAAAATGTTCTAGTGCAAGCATTTTTTGTAGGAAAATACAAAAATGTATCTTTAGCACCAATTTTATATTGTAACACCAATAAATGTATAGACAATCATTGATATTTTTGTTATATGAGAACATGTATGACACCGTAGTTATTTATTGAGAAACTAAAGCCTTTTATTCTGAAATTATTTAGATCATGGGAAGGGTTGTCTTCCACGTTAACCCAATTCTCAAATCTTATTCCAGAAAGGCTTTATGAAACTCGTTGCCTTTGTCCCTCCACACATACATATTAGCCTGGACTTTGGAGCTGAAACAGTACAACATGCAATTCCCATCGCGGCTGCATCCAAAACACTGCAGGTATAAAAGACCTACGTGGGGGCCGAGATCTCAGTCTCTTTTGAGTACTCACCAAAGGAGTGAGCTGCAGGAACCCATCATGGGGGACCCAAAGTTTTGCCTTCTAATCCTTCTGATCAAACTCACCTCCACTTGTAAGTATTTTTCAACTGAATACTATGAACACAGAACTATTAGAGGGGACATTTTTTTTCTTCGCTTTTTAAACTTTCTTTGAAGTATAATAATTCACGCAAATGAAAATTCAAGTATTCTTGATTTGCTTTCACCTGTCTTCACAGACGCCCAGGAGGACCATGCATCTTGTCTTTGTAAGTCTAAAAAAACTGATGTGCTCTTTATACTACTTGTGTGTAATTTGAATTGTGTTTTTTAGAAAGAACTGCAGTTTTTAAAGAAGAATATCTCTCCAAATCACTTTCTATTAATGTGCAGTTGTTTCAACTTGTTTTTCTCTTCTTTTGACATCCAGAAAAATATAAAATTTTAATTAGAAGTCTGATACATCTCTGAAAATGTCTGAAAGCTTCTGCACAGACTTACAATCATGCATTTTTATTCATTTTTTGTTTTTTGCTTCTGCCATTTCTGGTAACAAGTAGCAACATACAGTATACCTTAGACTTGCATTATTTCTTTATTTATTAAATTTCTTAAATTAACCTTGTTGAAGAAGTTAGTTCAAGTGTTACAATGCAGATATAAAGTTCAGTCAACTGCTAATGGAAGCCAGATTCAAATATATTTTTTTGAATTTGTAGTGTGTCAATAAAAGGTCAACAGTTCTGCAAGAAAAATTCTGCCGAACTAATGTACTTTTTTTTTTTTTTTTTAATCAACGGTTTCATTGTTACTACATGCAGGGTCTTTGTCTTGCCATAATGAATTGTAATTTGAATTTACTGTTTCTCATGAAGTAGCGAAAGGTTACAAGGTACATCACAAGTATGAATACCTATATGAAGTGGAGTCCTTGAATGCCATCAATGGAGCATCACAACTTAAGAATGGTCCGAAAGCCACTTGCAAGGTAAATGTATTTGTGCTTTTACAGCTGCCTTTTTTGTTCTGTCATTGTACTTCACAAAGATATGCAGTGCTAATAAAACATTTAAAACAGGTTGAAATTGAAGTACCTCAGAAGTGTAGTTTCATCATCCGCACCACTGGCTGCAGCCTGAGCGAGGTGGTTGATTTAGACGCAGATGGTAACCCTGTGTTCGGCTCGACACCCACCTCTGATGCCTTTGCTGCGGAAATGGAGAGGTATGTCCACGCACGCATGCACGCGCACACACACACACACACACACACACACACACACACACACACACACACACACACACATGAACACACAGGAACACACACCCAATCTTTTATTTCTGTATCTTCTATAGATACCCTGTGAAAGTTGTCTTTGTGGGGTTGCACGATGTGAAACTGTACTCTGAGGATGGCGAGTCCACAAACATCCTGAACATCAAAAGGGGTATCATCTCTGCCCTGGTTGTGCCTCTGATGGAAGAAGACAAAAACAAAAATATGGTAAATTTCCTGCTTCTTACTATATTACGGCAAACGTCACCTGTTTTGTCAAGCACAGTTTAAAACAATGCAATGCCAGTGAAGATCTGTTTCACTGTTCGCAAACCTTTAGCCCACCATCCATGGCGTGTGCAAAACTCAGTACACTACCAATGCCAAGGAAGACACGACAACCGACATCAGACTTACCAGGGATCTCTCCAGATGTAACAAATTTGTCCCAATAAGAGATTACACCAGCCCTCTGGCATTCATTACTGGCATGGTAAAGTATTCAAGCGTGCAAGCTATGAGGCGCAAATGATTTGAGCCACATAGATTTTTCCAGCTTCACAAACATAAAGTCAAAGTCAGATGATGAATATCTCAACCATTTGTTTTTTTTTTTGTTTTGTTTTTCAGCACTACCCTCTGGCTCAGCTGATCAGAAGCTCCCAAATCTGCAACTACAAGTTTGACAATGAGGGAAAACACATCACTTCTGGCACTTGCACTGAGAATCACATTCTCATTCCCTTCTCTCACAAGTAAGTCACACTTACTTGAGAACAACAAAATGTGCAGTTTGGGCCAAGTTCTATAATTACATGTACATGCTTTTATAAGTATCATTCATTTTCATGTCTATGTTTAATTTCTACAGAGGAGAATACGGCGTTACGAATGTAGGAAAACAACACCTCACTCTTGTTCAAGTTTCTCCACATACAGACCGAGTCTTTATCCACAGTAAGTAAGCTCATTTTATTATATCAGTTCCCTGACCATAGGCCAAATCACTAATAATGCTCACTT
Organism: Parablennius parvicornis; assembly: GCA_900302745.1. Classification (NCBI taxonomy): domain Eukaryota; kingdom Metazoa; phylum Chordata; class Actinopteri; order Blenniiformes; family Blenniidae; genus Parablennius; species Parablennius parvicornis. Next base: position 1,127 of record OMNM01062858.1, on the reverse strand, counting down.
CTGTAAAGGTGACATTATCAAGGGTCTTCACATGGAGACTGTTGAGGATAAGTACGCTATCCAGGATAAGGATGCAGCTCTCAATCTCCTGAGAGAACTGGCCGTTCTGCCTGAGTCTGATGGTGAGAAAAGGGCCCACCTCTTCCACGTGCTGGTTTACCTGGTCCGTGGAATGAAGACTGAAACCCTGAGTCCTGCCATCCCCGAGGCTCTTGAGGTGTCCCGTGTCCTGACCTACCAGGTCCTGGCACAGTGTGGAACCCCTCAGTGCAGCAGTGCCATCATGCAGATCCTCAGGTCCTTTGACAGCGCCTCCCTTGAGGTTGACGCGTCTGTCTTTGCTCTGGGACTTATGTCCAATCCATCTGAACTGCTCATCAATGACATGCTGGAGATGGCCAAGTACAAATCCAGCAAGCCCATCATGTACGCTTTGAGCAATGTCGTCAAGAGGTGAGCGGCATTAATACATCACATTCAAGACAGGATTTTGCAGATTCATATTTTACAATCATTGTTTGTCTTTTATACAAAATATGACAATTGTTGTCAATGTCTTCATTCAAAAGATTTTACAAAGCCAAAGAAAAACTCATCCCTGAGATTTTCTCTGTTGCTGAATTCATGGCCGGCAAGCTGGGTGACTGCTCTGGAGATAATGATGAAACCTTCTTGACATTGAGGGTAGGTCTCTATCTTTAAGGCTACATATTGAAATTAGGACAATATAGAAAAAAATTATGCATTTCAGATGAAACATGTAATACCTGCCATGAACAAACAAATAAAGAAAAAAAAATTACTCATCAAAAGCATGACTGAATCAGCATTATGATTTTTGAGGAGATTGCTTTTTTCTTTGCTTTCAAATTCAGGTGATTGGAAACATGGCTCCAGCCGTTGTAAATGCAGGCCCTGCACTCAGAGGTGCAGTAATGCAGTGTGTGAACCAACCTGCAGCTTCCCCAGCTGTGCAGCAAGCCGCTATCCAGGTCTTCAGACTGACTGCTGCTCCTGAAGAAGTAAGTGTGACTATGAATTCCACAGATTGTCCGAATCAATACTTCTATTGCTCCTTCATGCCACTAATTTCTTCTGATCACAGGTCAGGGAAGTCTTCATGCAGG
>OMNM01062575.1:0-11007 GCA_900302745.1 Parablennius parvicornis | reverse complement strand
GTGCAGAGAGCTGGGACAGACAATAATTGTTTTTTTTGTTTGTTTGTTTTTTTAAGAAACAGCTGAAGTTATGCTGCTGTAAGATTCTAAATAATATTTAGCAAAACTTTCGTTTCAATTAGAAAGCTAATAATAATCAGCATCTTTCCATCATAATTGTCCACCGTGCACTGTACACACACTCCTTCTGTAATAATTCCTACAATCCGCTTTTAATAAGATTTTCAGTTTCTCTGCCAGTTGCTCATTCGATGCACAACAATAGCGTTGGTAAACACGATTCTACAGACGTCCCATTTGTGGAAGAGGTTAAAGCTTTATCATAGATGTTTATAAAACTTTAACACAATGCTGTAGTGGCACCACAAGTGGCGTTATTACAGATTACTAATGTAAATGTAATATATTTAGTATTTACATACTTTTAGAAAGGCTGCAGATTTGCTGTATTTATCTCCTCCTCATTTTGCTCGTAATATGAAGATGCATTTATTTAATACTACTTTTGTCACTATTTCACTGAACTCCTGTTATCTAATGCGTAAACGAACAGTCTCCCAGAGACCAACCTGAAATAAATGAAAATTAAGCAACTTTGATAGTAAATATTGGCTTGTAGCGTCTGTAATTTTCAAGCAGTAGAAACATTCAGATTGTAGAGCATCTTCCTCTCGTCAACTAATGTAATATCAGCTAACTTCCGGGTTATAGAGCATCTTCCTCCCTCTACCTGATGTAACTTCAGATCAACTAAAATGAGCAGTAACATTCTGCACTGACATCAGGATATTCCCGGTATTATCGCTTGTTTTTGCTCCACAAGCACGATAACATGCCACCGAGTGGACGTGTTGGTGGAGGAAGTGTTCAGCCATAAACGTGACAGCCAATTTATCTGAATTCAACAAAGAAAAAACACAAACACAATATAAGAGATGATTTGTCCAATAAGGCAAAGCTTCGGGAAAAAACAGGAACAACCGCAGAGTTTTAGAAAATATTGCAAAACTCAGAGAAATTTGACGTTAAACATTATAACACTGTAAAACCTTAAAAATCAATTGTACCTGCATGCACATCAATCCTTTGGCATAAACTCCTCCTTGAATTTAGTATGAGCTGGAAAACACGCCTGATATTCAATATTCAAGAAGGCCAATGCATTTAATGGAAAGTGCGTGTTACTTTGAGCATCTCTTGGACTCGGCTGTCGGCGTGTCCCATTAGTAGATGAGCTTCCAAGTATTTGTGTCCATTTTCACGCAAATGGGCCTCAAGTCCATCGTGTCCTGAAAAGCAATAACCTTGAGACAAGCAGCACATGGAAAGAGTTTCACTTTGCAACGTTTTTCATGACAATTCAATGCAAGAACCTTCAAATACAAAGAGTCATAACATATCAAACCAAGGCAAGATGCTGAATTTCTCTGTCGTCATGCTTTTTGTCCAATTAAAGAATAATGTTCAAGTAATTTGAGCATTTCAAATAATGCATAAAGAAAATAAGAGGGGGTCTTAAGAGTAGGGATGCACCAACAAGGAAGTATTAACCTTTAGGCACTTGCTGATATGAGTAATGCATGGTAATCATGGCAATCATGGTTAACCCTTTTAGCATGTAGCATGTAGCACAGCTCAGAGTACAATCCTCCTGATCCACTGAGCAGTTAGACTAATCAGCGACGTCGTTCTGAACTCTGCCCCTCCAAATGTCTCTGCTGACTAAGTTGTTGTTGTTTTACGAACTATCTTGCGCCTCCTCTTTGATATTTAGGTCAAAACTTAATTTCCAAACGTTTGTCATTGTCATTGATAATAAAGAATCTCCAAACAGCAGACATAACTTGTGCTCTCTTGTTCACCTCTTGCTGACATCACATAATACTCTCCGAGTTGTGTCCGGGATCTTTTACGAATACGAGTACACCGGGAAGGATCGGACCCAATACCGGTGTCAGTATCGGTACATCTCTTTATAAAACGCTTGGTAGAGACACACCGGATGATACTTCTCAACTTTTGTCACTTTAATGAAGTTGGTATAATAAGAGTTGTCTTTTAGGCTGTTGAAGGAAATGACTCACCGATTCCGTCGCCCGAGATGTTATTTTGTGTCCGCCGAACTCCCACTTTGCTTCAATCTGTGTCCAGAACCTAATGAATTGTTTTTAGCTTGTTATGATGGAGTGACTCCAGTATGGAGATCCACAGAAACTGCGTAATGATGCCACACATCTGCTTTTCTTTTGGTTCAGTGATGGATTAAAATATTTCGAAGCTGCAGCACTGCACAGCACATTCTCACTTGAAAAGTACGAACAACACAACACACCTTTTTCCACTGCTGAAATAATTACAGCAAGAGTATCTAACATACTGTGAGGAGACTATTTATAAGACAGATCAGAAATCAGGGAAAAGTCTTTTGAACTGTTTTCAGTTGAGGAGTGATTGGTCTCACCAGCATTTAAAAAAAAAAAAAAAAATTGGGATTCAATTAGATATTGTGCTCTAAGTGCTGCTTTAATGTAAGGTAAACGATCCGAACGCTCGCTGTAACGTCATGTTCACCATTAAGATCCTCACATGCAACTTAAGGCGAGGTAACTGAGGCAGCGATAAAATATTTACTTGGACATTTTGACTCTGCAATTAACTCGGCTCATTATACCTTTAGCTCAGGAAAGTGTTTGCATCTGCTGAGAGGAAATGTGATTGCATTTTTTTTTAAAGTTGTTGAGCTAATGCTCTCCTTTTTTTTTTGCCTTGTTTAACATATTTTTACATTTAAGTTAGTTTTGTATGTTTGGAATGCATTTTTTTAAAAATCTATTCAATATGTGTTTGTTTCACTGTGCTGTCGTTCGGTTTTGTGATCACGCACAAATCTGATCCAACAATCACTTCTCCATCAGCCCCGCAAGTTTTCTGAAACCCTGCTACTGCACGTGGGCGCCACAGCCGGAGTAAATAGTTCTTCTGCACATGTGCGAATAGATGGAAAATAACAAGTCCCAGGACCGTATGGACGGTGAGTCATGACGCTCTGGAGGCCGCCATTGTTGTTATTGTTCATCTATTCGTACATGTGCAGATGAAATATTTACTCCGGCCATGGTGCTCGACCAGTAGCAACGTTTCCCTGTTTTTCTTGTTTTACTCTGAGAAGAAGTCGAGAAGGTTTTCGAAAAGTACCATCTTCGTAGCCATTTAGAAAAAAAAAAAAAAGTATAAGCTCCCAGCACCATTGTCATGTAAAAATCGAAGTCTTTGCGGTAATTAAAATCATTGCCATGTAAACAGGGCTTCAGTGAAAAGGCTAAACGTTTGGGTGTCTGTTTACGCAACAATGGTGGTCGGAGCCACTGAAAATACAACTTTTTGAAAGTGACTCCCTGTGTGGAACTTTGCAAAAACGTTTGGGGCTCCGTCACAATGCAGACGGGCGAAAACAACTCTCTCCAAAACCTCTGGGTTCCAACAATGGCCAAAGATGCTAATTACATCGTTTTCAGTGTTTCTATTATTTCCATATAAACAGATTAGTTTTTCAAAACGTTGCCGTATAAACGGGGAACTTTTCCAAAACATAAACATGCAAAGGATGCGTTTTCAGCTGAAGCTTTGTTGTGAAAACGGGCTGTAAGAGTCATCATTTTTTTCTCAAAGGCATTGCTCATTATTTATTGATATTTCAAACATAAAACAATCAGTGAATAAAATTTATGTATATTAAACAAACAAACAAGAAATTCATATCATCAGAAGGTGGTAAGAATTCATTAGGAAGTATTTATTAGGAAGTATATACTTCTTTCCGCTCCTTGTCAAGCATTTTAACAACAATATGATATTATCACCATTTCACTTAATCCTCATCTCCACTCAGTGTCTATATAAGAAATAATTCTGATAAGAAATATTTATACTATGAAGCAAATCAAAACACCAGACTAAAACCCTGAAGAACATGACACTCATTAAATAGGAAGATATTTCTTTCATTAGACACAAAGATAAAATATGGGGTGACAGGCACCAGAATAATAGGAGGTATTACTGATAATGCTTGGATATGTTTGCGGTTTTCAATTTGCTGTCTCATTGTTATTTGTTGTGTTTGTTAGTCGTTATTGATTTTTTTTCACCCTTTGTATTTTGCTCTTCATGGCAATAGGAGCATGAGATTCAGAGCCTCGATGAATGTTGCTTTAAAAGTGGTAGTAAAGAAACAATAACTGAAGGTTACATGCTGAATGGGAGGGATTTCGTATGTTTACCTCTTCCCACTCATTTCTGAAAAATAATTGCTTCTATTAGCTTCTTTGTTTTCGGCTTTTTGGTTTGTTGCTTGATTATTGATTCATTGTTATGTTTGTGTTTGTCGTTGTTTGTTCAATTCGCGTTTGCAGTTTAAAAAAAAAAAACATCCAATACATACTTTCAGAAAATGTTTGGATTTTTTTCAGTGATGTTACGAGTTACTGTGCAATAGGTAAGATTTAATTCTGGTTGCCATCTAGTTTTTTGGTACTGGTTCGGCGCCCTTGTACAGGGCTGGGCCGGGGCCTCACCGTTTGTTTGGCAGGACTGTCACGCTCCTCTTTAAGTTGGTACTTTACTGGACCAGCTGGACCTTGAGGTGGCCCAGACCAGGATGAAATCATGGTTCAGTAGGCATGCTCAAGACAGGGACTTCAAACCCGGCCAAAAAGTGCCAGTCTTGTTCCCAATCCCGGGCTCCAGCTTAAAGGCACAGTATAGTGGTCCGTACCTTGTCCAACATAAAGTGGGTGACAGGGACTATCTCATCTCCACCCCTGACCGGTGCCGTGTGACTCATCTTTACCACGTCAATATGTTAAAGCCTTTCAGCGTGGCGGTGCACCCATGCCAGAGCCGCCCCCAGTGACGGCACCTTTGGAGCTGTCCAGTGCTGAAAGTGCTGGGCTTGTGTGTGGATGTGCGGGAGCTGTCCAGTTCAGCACCTCCGGAGGACTGCAGGCTGCCAGCGGCTTTAACGCAGGGAAAATATAATAACACTGGGCCGCCTAAGCATTACTAGACTTAGCCAAGTTGTTCTCACATTTCTGTCTGCGAACACGCAAAGTTTGATTGTTTGACTGTCTGGTGACGCCTCCTCACAGACGCACGTGCTTCAGCACAATATTGACGTGAGGCAATGCTAGACCCATTAAGTAACATACCCTACCGCGTAAATCCAGACAAGCGCGAGTGCTTGAAGAGGCAGGTGCAATATGGCATAGTGGAGCCGAGCAGCAGCTCGTGGGGTTCGCCCTGCCTCATTACCGTGAAAGGCCGCTTCTGTACGGGCTTCAGGAAGGTCAATGGGGTGAAGCATGCCGACTGTTGAATAAAAGACTGCATGGTTCGGGTAGGGGCTTCTAAGTTTGTCACTAACCTTGACTTAATAAAAGGGTACTGGCAGGTCCCCTAGACGCAGCGTGCAAATAGAAATATCTGCATTTGTTCTGCCTGGCGATTTCCTCCAATATAAAGTCATGACTTTCAGGATGTGCAATGCACCAGCTACGTCCGCTAAGGTCGAGGCTATACTGGCCACCCCACCTCCTAAGACCTGCACTGAGCTTTGCCGTTACTTGGCCATGTTCAGATATTACTGATGTTTTTGTAGCAGTTTTCCGGCTGTGGCCGCACCTCTAACTGAACTCCTCAGCCCAACGACGGGTTTCAATTGAAGTGAGGCATTTTCAGACGGCTTCTGAGCAGACTATATCACTATTGGTAAAGGCTCCCATGCTCGCGGCGCCGCGTTTTGACAGGCCCTTCAAGTTGGCCGTGGATGTGTGCGGCTCCGGAGTGGGGGGCGGTGCTCCCGCAGGATGGACAGGATGGGGTCGAGCATAGTAAAGCGCATTTGAGTTAAAGACAATGCGCTTTCTCTGTCTCTCTGTCTCTCTCTCAAGGGTGGCAGGATCGCGGCTGGTGTTCCCGTTCATCACCGTCGAAACAAATAAACCTAATTATTGTGTTGAAACTGAACCCTCTTGTCTCCCATGTCCTTAACGTTGTTTCCTCCCACTTCGGGTCTTGCAGCTGAGATATAAAAAGAAATAAACCTTCACACATTTAGCTCTTGTATCAAGCATTGGTATCATATTATTACTGGTGATGATTTTACCGTTTTTTACAGGAAAAAAGGAGAGTTTCCTTCTTTCAAGGCAAAAACTTGAAATTTTTCAACACAGCCAGCTAAGGATGTGTGTCATTCCTCACAACATTTCTTTTTTTTGTGCACTGCACAATTGTCAGAGAAACAGCCCTGCGTCGGTAAATGAAGAAGACAACCTCAGAGAGATAAAAAAATTTTTGGTGCATCATAAGAAATCGGGGCCAGTTCTTCACCCCCATCCCTCCGAGTGTACAGTAGTTACATCCATCCATCTTCTATAACAGCTTTTTCCAGCTCGGGGTCGCAGGGGGGGGGCTGGAGCCAATTCCAGCAGACATTGGGCAAAAATGAGGCACCCTGAATAGCTTGCAGAGCCATCACAAGGCAAATACAAAGACACAGAAAATAACACACTTATTCACGCTGAGAAGAAATTTGCGGACTTCACTTCACCTAATGTGCATGCCTCTCCACAGAAAGTCGCCAACCTGAGGAATCACACCAGGTGTATTCTCAAGCATCCCTCGAAAGAGGTTTTCCTTTCTTCTTTTTTCTTTTTAACAATATTATAGAACAGGGGTGGCCAACCCGCGCCTCTTTGCCTGTCAGGTTGCGGCTCTTTGATCCATAACTGAAATCACCTGAGTGCGGCTCTACAAAGTATTAATAGTTCTCCTGTGATGCTCAGAGTTCGGATTTTCTTAAGTCGTACTTAAATGCACCACTCAGGCACAGCACCACAGACAGCAGCATCCCACTCACTCACTTCACAACCGTTCCTACGCTATATACGGCAAGGCGGGTTAGTTAGAGCGTACAATGGCAAGTAAACAAAGCCTCAGGTACATTGACACTCCAGATATGCCACACTGAGCAAGTATATGAAAGAGTTGGAGTTAATTGGTGGATTTGACCCTGATACGCAGTTGAGAAACACATGCTGAGAGCAGCTCGGTATCGTTACAGTATAACTCTATAATGAAAGGCCTCTTTCTCATCGCTGTGAGAAAGGCAATATGCTACAAGCTCATTTTCAAAAGTATCCTCTTTGGACCAGCAGAAACAACGTTGTTGAGCAGCTGTGATCAGCGAGGAGAGACTGTGTACAAATTACAAACTGCTGCAAAAGCGAAGACAAACACCATAAAAATAACATCACTGGGATTCAGTGCAGTGTCGCCAAAAATCCCTGCAGCCTTCTCTTGATCACACCACAACACTTGGTTTAATGGTGATATATTTTTTTGTAGTATCTGTCTTTACTGATGTAGCCGTTTCGCAATTTGCAGACAGTCCCTGCCCATATGAATTCCTGTTAGTGCTTCAAATCCACGCCTTTCTGACTATCGTCTAACTTTAGTAATTCCACATTGAGATGTATCACACATTGTGGATGTTCTGTATTTCACTTTGTCATTTCATGTTTGTGTGAGAGAGGAAGTTTCTTTGGCGACTCAATTTGTAAGCTGTGGCTCTTTGTAGTACCATCATAGTTTTTGTTGGCTCGTGGTCTTTGACTGTTAAAGAACAACTCACATACATACACTGCTAAACCTGAGGGAGCTGCAACTATATGATTATAAATTGCTGTTACTAGAAAAAAAGAATCAAACACTGACCTTTTTCCTACCAGTGTATAACTCCTTCACTTTTTATTCAGCAGACAGACTCATCGGAGAGCCAGAAAGTCCAATAGCAGAGTTTACTGTATGCTTGTTAGTGCTCATTCTGCTGCATTAATCCTTATTTGCTGTACATTACCGAGTGTTAACAAAACAAACAGAAGCTGTACAGTCCATTAATTCCAGCATCCTTTCTTCATCCTGCAGGAGAAACCTTTATTGACGTTTTCCAGCTCATATTTGCAGGGAGTTCAGTTTTAAATCAAACTTGTATTCATTATATTAGACGCATGTAAACAAGCGATTACAAACCGATGAGATTTTGCCTCGACGCTAAAGGAATCTGTTTCATTTCAACTCGTCGCGTCGTCCGTCACCGTGGCTATGAGTGGCATGCTAACGCCGCTGCTCTTGACCTCTGCCGCGCGGATTAGGGGAAGTAAGGAGCTGCAAACGCATGCTGAGCCATCAGTACAAGCTGATGTTTACATATATCACAGAAATTAATTGTCCGGCCGTGCTTCCTCGATTCGTCACACGATCACACAATGATAAGCTTGTCTTCGACGTACATTCTGCTGATAACTTATGAACGCCATGGTTGGAGTAGTTCATTAATATTCACAATGAAGCATAATCATCATAAGATATGCGACTTGCACACTGTGCGCAGCTTGGTGAGGCTGATAGGAAATGTCAGCCAGCTCAGATCTGTAATAAGATCTACTAATTTGCAGGATTTGATAATGGAAAAACAGCCCCATAAAATTAAAACAGCCGAGTGGCTGTATTGACTGCTGTTCCATTAACGGCGTCGGGGGATGGCAAGTGACAAACGGCTCTCGTAGTCAACATGCCAGTTACATCCTCCATGTTGAGCTGCTTGGTCAAAGCAAAAGAAAATATCCTGAATTTTTTTTTTCTTGCACAGAATCAAGCATTCTCAACCCAACATAGCATCTGTTTCCTGCAGGTTTCTGATTTTCCTCGCAGTGCAGGCATCCGCAGCCTCTCCTCCTCCCACCTGGCTGGACTCTTGATTTGTGTGGGATCACCGGGCACCCGACCAATCGGAGCTTGTCAATCACGACGGGGCTTATTCTGCACTCTGCGGCTGATGGCGCTCACTGTTCCTCTTTCCTCCTTTGTATCACCAGATCCGTTGGAATGTGGAGTATTTATGAATGATGTTTGAAGCAACCGGTCACATATTATCACAGGTAAAATGAAAAGCATGTCTTGTGGATTCACCGTGATGCCTGTCAGTGTGTTTTCGTTAAATCACTTTACAAGCTAATGTGTGGACGTAGAAACTGTCGAAGGAGGAAGAGTTTGAGAGTTTCTCAAAGGCCAAATTGTGACGGCAAGAAGACAGGGTCAGAGCATCTCTAAAACTGCAGGTTGTGTGGGGTGTTTCACTTTCTGCGGTGGTCAGCGTCTGTCAAGAAGCAGCGAACCGGAGACGGGGTCATGGATGGTCAAGGCTCATTGATGCACGGGGGGAGTGAAGGCTGGCCTGAGTGGTCTGAGCCTGCAGACGAGCCAGACCGAAGCAGAAATTAATGCACTAACCACACAGAGCATCTCGGCTAACGGTACACTGCGCTGCAACATGATGAAATGACGAATGGCAGATCAGACTACATCACTTTTTCTTTTTTTCTTTTTTTTAATTTGTGTCAGTAATCTGGAGTATCATTATTTTCTGACAGACGTTTTCAAACAGAGGGGTATGCAAATATGATAAAGACGCATCGCAATGACATTTGTAACACGTATAAAGGTTGCGGTGCTTTATAATAAGATGAATCTAACTGTTTACAGGAGAACCTCCAGCAGAGTTCTTACAATCGTCTTTTCTCCCGACAGATGTTGATGATGTGTAATATTGTGGGGATAAAAGTAAAGATAGAGAAACACCCTCCACCCAGTAAAATAACGACAGTTCAACTCAGGATTAGAGAGATCAATTGACTGTCATAATTGGTGTGTGAGAGTTGGCAGTCTGACTATTAGATTTTAAGACATTTATTTGATATTGTTTGCAGGTGAGGCAGCTTTTATTGCTATGAAGGGGAGATCAATTCTATTGCCATTCTGCAGTGAAAATAATTTAACAGAAGAGGGGGGATGCATATGGCAGAGGGTGTGTTTATCACTCCTGTTCCCCCCCTCAAGGTCTTTGCACCCCGCTTTAACACTGCCATCACTTGGATGGAATCCCATCTATCTCCCCCACCCTCCAAACGCAGACATCGTTTCAGTTACATCACTTGCTTCTGTTCTGTTGAATCGATAACCACAGAATTTTGTATTTTGCTCCGAACGAATTTATTACATATATCATCATTATTTCAATCTTAAGGCCCAGGTTATAGTTTTTTTTTTTTTTTTTTCCAAAAAAAAAAAAAAAAAAAAAAAAAAAAAAAAACAGCCATAGTAAATATCTGCTACATACAATTTATTATTTTGGAGATTTTGTCTTGATAAAATAGCCTCGGATGTGGTGTTAAAACAACCTGTCTCAGTGAGGATTTGTACTCAGTGATGTCAAATAAATGGTTTTGGAGACCAAAACCGGCCCACCAGAGGTTGAAACCCACATCATACAGAACATCCATCCATCTTCAGCTCTGCACTGTGGTTTGGGTTGTTCGTCTATGTATTTTTACTTTTATTTTGAAAACGGAAAGCACTTTGTGTGACATCAGAGTATATGAAAAGTGCTATATAAATAACATTTCGATTTGATCACAGGACAAGCGCACAGAAACAGACAACCAGAACACTCACGTTCACACCTGGAGGGAAATTCAGGTTCACCAATTAACCTCACATGCATGTTTTCGGAACCGGAAAATCTGGACCCCGACAGATGTTTTGACCCCGTGACCTTTTTGCAGTGAAGCTGCAAGAAGAAGTCAATTTTAATGAAACCTTCTGGCACAAAAATACAGTGAATTTTCTAGAAAATGTCTCCTACAGCTGTTGTACAACGCAAGTTTTTACAGACTCACCCCAAACAGCGTGGCTTTGAGGCCAGTCTGATAACAACCGGGTAGCCAACCGTCATGGCGGCATCACCGATATTTCAGCTTCGGTGTCGTGAAATTTGTTTCAAAAAAAGATTTTATTCGAAAATTACACAATTTGCTGTGTAGTCTGGCCGGATTGGAGCCTCGTGCAGATTGGCTTTGGCCCACGGGTCAGTTTAAAAAGTTCAATGCCATT
>OMNM01062553.1:0-10947 GCA_900302745.1 Parablennius parvicornis | reverse complement strand
AATAGGAACTGCTACTTAGCTTCATATCAGATCCTTCTCTTCAAAGATTTTTCTCCTCTTTGCTCCAGTTTGATATCAAAGGCCGAGCAGCAGGAAATCAGCCCTGGCAGCCAGATAACATCTCGGCGTGTTGGAGGCAATTTGACCAGTTTCTATATATTAGAACTAAAGGTTGCAGCAGAGCTCGGAGGTAAACTTTGATGCTCATTCAGGCAGAACTGTGTCAGCCGCCGTCTCTGATCAGCACGCAATCCGGTCAATGCTAGAAGAGGGAATCCTCGTCTAACAAAGTCCAGTGATTGAGAAGAAGCAGCTAACCTGAACTATTCATGTTACGGGGTGTGCACATGAATCTGATGTAATGACACCATTTATCGTTCAAGGTCATCAAATGAACTTGGACATGTTCAGTGAAGAAGGAAAGTTTTCTGTAGTTTGTTACTGAGCGGCTTTGTATTGTTGCTGCATTAAGTTCAGCTTCATAGACTGACGGGAAATCCTCCTCTTCCTCCTCCTCCTCCTCCTCCTGCTTCTTCTTCTTCTTCTTCCTCCTCTTCTTCTTCTTCTTCTTCTTCTTCTTCTTCTTCCTCTTCTTCTTCTTCTTCTTCTTCTTCTTCTTCTTCTTCTTCTTCTTCTTCTTCTTCTAAAACCTGCAGGTTCCAATGAAAAGCTTTTTAACGAGTCGAGTTTATGATGATGACACGACGCTTCAAGTTTAACTGCAAATGTGTTCAACTGCTGCCAGAGAAACTGTTTGTGGTAAAATATGATCTTATATGGATGGACAGATTTATAACACATTTTTATTCTCAATATATTTAGTGTTTCCTGTCTTTTTTCTCTCCTTCCCTTAGAAACATTCACACAGACTTTTATATATTTGCTCCCTCATTCTTATTATTGTTTGCCATGATTCTGAAACATCAATATATATATTTTTTAAAGCTTCTGATGAAGTTAAATCGTGTGACTTTGGTGCTGAAAGCTTAAAAAATTTTCAGCAACAATTACAAACCAGCAAAACTTGTTTTTTTTTTTTTGGTTTTTTTTTTGGATCTGTCAAACTATTGACTTCCTTCTGTCTCCTGTTTGGGCGCTGAGCTCGCTCGAGTTTCACCGACAGACGCGCTGGCACTCATCCTCGAATCCTGGAGGTGCCAATTCAGAGCTTTTAAGGTAATACGCTTAAAATATTAATGTGATATTAAAAGTTCAACCCTAAGAGTCAAAGTGCTGTTTACTCTCCCGTCGCAGTGGCCGTCAATCACCGTGCTTGATTTTTAACCTTGCGAGCCCCCGAACGTCATCTTCTCATAAAACGAGGGCGAGCGGTTTGTTTTCCTTCTGCTGAGAGTGAAAATGACACCAAACGGCTCTTCGCTTGCCTGCCAGGCAGTTCTCCTTGAACAAGCGGCATCCGCTAGTCGAAGTTTCACCAGCTGAGGAAACAAACAGGGAATCTCCACAAGCTGTTCATTAGTTGATTTAAAAGTGAAATACAGATGTTTATCAGTCATCCAAACCTCCAGTTTGTGGCGCCAGGAGATCTCTTTAATGGCCAGACGGTGTTATGAGGTTGGAACGACCTACTGTAATTCATTTCCTGCACTATAGAGCACACCTGAATATAAGTCGCACCCGCAAAATAAAAAAAAACACAAAAAAAACACATATAAGCTGCACTGGACTATAAGCCGCAGGTGCACAATGCTGTGTGTGTGTGTGTGTGTGTGTGTGTGTGTGTGTGTGTGTGTGTGTGTGTTTGTGTACGTGTGCATGTGCGAACAGACAGAGTGAGAGATACACACAGAGCAGCTTCACGGCCGTCACAAAGAGCAGAAATATCACTTTTAGGGCAAGTTCTGGAGAAGCAGAGGGGCTCAAACAGCATGCATCTACAGCATTACCGTAAGCCCATTACCGTAAAATCCATATATAAGGTGCACCTTATTATAAGACGCAGGGATCAGAACGATTGAAAAAAGCTGCGGCTTATCGTCTGGAATATACGGTACTTTCTCTCTCACGCCTACTGCAGGACTGGCCTTTCACACGTGGAAGTGTAAAGAAGAGTGAAATGAGCTGAACATAAGAAGGTATCACTGGGACTAATTAATCTGATTAATCTGACTTTTTCACTAATAACAGAAACCCCGAGGTGAAGAAGGCTCATTATTTCTCCAACAGTCATGTTCTAAACCGGTGGAAGATCTCATGGACTGCAGGTTCACATGAGACAAGATTACCTTTTTTCTCCAGAGTTTCCTATAGGTGGCGTTGTAAGTCCGCCACAGAAATACATTAAAAACGTAGAAGAAAAAACTCCGAAGAAATCCACCATGTGGCCTTAAAGCGACGAGCATCAGCAGCTTCTGCAGCTCCACCTGCAGCAGTCAGTCCGCCATGTCGGTGTTAAGTGATGTCACATCTTATTCCTTAACTCTGGAATCTGCTAAAAGAATATATAATCTCAGGCTCCAGCTTGTGTGGAAGATCGGACAAAGATGATCGTCACATAAAGACGCCGTTGTCGTGTGGACGGGGCCAGAGGGGATGTTTGTATGTCAGTGTTTCAGGTGAAAACGGTTCGTTTTTGTGTTTTGGTTTAGGAAAGTTTGGTTTTTACTCGGCAACACTCTGGAAACAATCTGTTACCATGAAAACAACAGAAACACTGAAAATGATGCAGTTAGCATATCAGGCCACCAGTGGGTGCTGTTGGTTGTTTTTGCTATAAAACCACACACAGCAGAGAACAACGAGCTCCAAACATTAACAACGAGAGAACACGACATTCTAGTGGACAGACCACAAAGTTCGATTGTTATTATGGTGACTGTCAAAATAAAACCACCAAGTTGCATTGTTATTATGGTGACTGTCAAAATAAAACTGCTGACCGGATCAGACAAAAAAATTCCATTTTCACTTGAAATCCTAGTCATGCAATCGGTATCAGTATCGCCGTTGTCGTGGTAACACGGTTGGTGGCTGCAGTCAGGTGTTGATGTTCAACAGCTTCCACGACACTGCATCATTTTCTCCATGAACCTTCAAGTGGTCCGAGCGTCTTCGCTAATATTCCTCTTTACGACGCCAGCCGACGTTGGATTGTAATACGTTGTAACGGGGGCCAGTGTTGCTTCATGTCCAGGCTGCTTCGGACCGCTTCAGACCGGTTCTGACCGGTTCAGACTGGTCCAGTGTCCCAGGCTTGTTGTCTACAGGTCAAACGCATCTCTTTCGCTGTCTCATTACTTATGAATTATGACGAGAGACGAGCATCTGTGGGCCACCGGGCTCCGGTCCTGAGGTCATAAAAGCAGCTTAATTGCGCCTGATTGCAACAAAGTTTTTGTTGGTGGGCGGGGCTGGCCTCCTCAGATCGATGCGGCGGCCGGCCGTAATGTCTTTGGCAGCGGCGGTTCGCCGACGCAGCTCTCGGGACACGACTCTCTCGGGGAGGCGGAGAGTGAAAACCCTCCCAGACATTTCATTGTTTCTGCTTGGCTTTCACCTCCCTCCCTTCACAACGGAGCCGCAGGCCGGGGGAAGCACCCACGTCCATCCCCGCCCATTCCTCCAGCCGCGCTCCCTAATGCACTCCCCAGACCAGACCACAATTAAAATTTCAGAGCAAATGTCCGACTCCTTTAATATTTAAAGCACCAAAAGCTGCTGCTGCAGCGCCGGGGGGGCCGAGACGAGGAGACAATGGAGGGCGTGGCGCTGTGGGTTGTAGATGTGGGAATGGTTAGCCAGCTTGAAGAGAACCACCAATTAGAGCGTTTTCTCCCACAAAAATTAATTCCTGAAGTCAACAAGCTTCTCGCTCCTTCTTGACTGACGCGGCTAATTAGCTGGCGCGTTCATAGAAGAATGAGTCGACTAATTGGAAAGAGGGAAGTGTGCTGAAGGTACCACGCAGCCGCCGTGCGTTTGTGGCTCGCTTTCTGTCTCCCTTTAGTCTTTAATTTGGTGATTGTGACACAGAATTGTGAAGTTATTTGAATACCTCGTGTTGTAGAGCTTGGATCTACAGCAGCTGTGACCCCTGCAGACAAGCAGGGCCGACTTGTCGGAAAGAAAGAAACCTGCGTCTTTTCTTGCGCCGCTCTTCTGCTGGTGAAGGTACGAACGGGCATGAGGCGCCTTGCGGGACGCACAGATCTTTGTTGTTTTTCTTTGTTGTTTTCCTGGCGTCAACATGCAGATTTCTGCTGTTTGTTGTCGACGGGAGTCCCTTTGTTTCCTCTCCAGCCGAGGGAGGTGTGCTCATGCATATAATGTTTCACAAATCACAGTGCCTGTTAAGGTGCCGCCCGCCCGCCGCTACGCTACGCCGTACCGGCGCACATGCGTCGTCTTCGCCGATCACCTTCTGCCCGATTGTCTCCACAGAGCCGTATTAGCCTGCGAGCAGCTGTCCTCAGTCACCCACTGACATTTTATCGAATCACGACTGAACGGGCCGAAGCTGTGAGGCTTTTGTAGCTCCCAGAGTAAGACTGGAGCAACAGGAGGGCAAAACAAACCGGGAGCCAGAACAGGAGCAGCGCCCGCATACCAAACCACTGGCACCAGATTAAAACGATTCCTGTGGAACAACCACAAGGCTGAAAAGGCTGCAGCTTAAAAAGAAAATGTTTACTAACTGTGTGGATTCTCCCAGGGCTGACTGGGAATGTGGCGTAACGGTTAGCACTTGTGCCTCACAGAGATAAGATATGTGGTTCAAGCCCGAGGTTTGGGACCTTTCTGAGGCTGCGTCGTGTTTCTTAGACAGTCTGAGGTGAGCAGGCGACTCCCGCCAGAAGAACTCACAAGAGCAAGAAGAAAAGCTGTGACGTCAGCCAGCTGGACGGTACACACTCGAAGAAGAAGCTGTTGACCTTGCAGGCCACGCCCCCTCAATGCAGGCACACTACTGTGAGGCTGCGTTTTAACTTTTCAACAACACGGTTCATTTCTCACTTCAAATGTTTTCAGAAATACATTTTGGCTGAACACTTTCAGCGATAACGGAGAAAGATTGCGTCCGAGCCGCCATGTTGGTTTTAACTGTTGGCGCTGACGGCTTTGAGTGGTGCGTTCAGGGGCATCACGTAACTCTGCACTCCGACTCCCATTGTTAATGCGATTGCATGGTTTAATAAAAAAAAAAAATTTAAAAAACAACCACAAGCGCCAACTCATGGCCAATAAATGCTAACAACACTGTATCTGGCTGCCGGACAGGGAGCGGGTGTAACTTAGTGTAGGTGGGGGCCTGACATTTTTACTTTTGGCAGCAATGAGTAATGAAACATCTTCCCCGAAAGCACTCCAAGACACTAACAGGACAAAATGGGCGATGGAACTGATAACACTGGGATTAGACGGCGACCCGTGTGACCCACTGCGCCACAGCAGCCCCGTTAATCCGTTCAGCAAATCCCATGTTGGAAGAGCAGATTCTGATGAGAACATATTGTTTCATTATCATTTGCACAAATGCGAGGAGACATCATTAAACCGGCCCTTTGTTTATCCACAGCCGCTCCCTGTTCTGCCATTAAAGCACTTAACCCCCGTACGGGCCTCCTTCACCTATAAACCACAATCATCTCAGCTGGAGTTTGTGCGGCGAAGTCGACAGTTCACCCGCCGCATACGGCGCATCCACAATGACCTACATGTTCATTAAACTGTGTCCTTGGAGGCCCGCTCATCTGCAATGCAAACAAAATCTACTGTTGTTCAGTAAGCAGCTTATGGGTGGTGGTGGTGTGGGGGGGCAGCAGTATGGCTATATCAACACACACACACACACACACACACACACTCCGTCCTTTAGGAAATGTGCTTCTATTTCTATACGAATCCATAAGACGTCAAATGTTTTCCAGTATAATTATCGGGCGCATTGTTATGAAAATTAGCCGGGATTAAAAATCTGATAACAGAGCTCATGTGGTGACGCTGCAGATTTTTTAATCGAGGCAACTCACGGTTTATATTAGTTTAAATTAAAGATGAGGCTTTAATGAGAGGCGTACAGTACAGCACATTTCCGGTCCAGTAAAACACACAAAAGGTCGTCAAAACCAGCACCGCGTCCTGTGGTTTCTAACCAGCCGGGCTCGTAGTTTTATTAATTTTACAAAATTATCCAACTGTGATCAGCCAAATCAGTGCATGCATATTTAGTGAAATGTTCCCCAGCCAGGAAAGAAATGCTTCGTGTCAGAAGATTGAGTGTCTACAGGGCTCTTCTGTATTAACCGCAATTAAAATGAAAAAAAAAAATGAAAAAAATAATAAAACAAAAAACATTTAATACAACAGCCTGCTGATTGAATGGTCTTTGGCTAATGTTTATGAATTTAATGATCACATACATCCATTTTACACACACGCACACACACACACACACACACACACACGAGGATATTTACAGTCACTTATAAGCCCCAAAAGCATTAAGAGGTTATTCTTAGTAAATTCAGTTTTCAGCATTCAGTTTGGTGTGAAGGCACTGATACATGTAGAAGCACGACCCACATTAACTATAATCTCAGAATCAATGGACGTCACTTATACAGCTACACTTTTCAACTGCAGCCATTTTGGCATGTGGAGATGGGAATCAAACCTGCAACCTTCAGATTAAGACACGGTCGCTCTACTGACCGAGCAAAGCAGCCACAGAATAGTAACGTAGTGGAAAAACAATATAGATCAATTATATTGGGTATTGATTAATACGCACTTAATAGACATGAGCTCTGCTGACTCATGAAAAATTCATCTTATTCAACTAAAGACGCTCCGTTTTTGCATTTTTGTTTCAGAAAAGTTTTGTGATCAAAAGTTGTAAATTCATCTGATTCCAGCTACAACCTGTTGGATATATGAGACCAGGGCTCCATTCATGTGACGTAACGTAAAACCTCCGCCGCGTTTTGGCGTCTGGTGCCTGGAGTCACCGAAAATGACACTTTAT
Organism: Parablennius parvicornis; assembly: GCA_900302745.1. Classification (NCBI taxonomy): domain Eukaryota; kingdom Metazoa; phylum Chordata; class Actinopteri; order Blenniiformes; family Blenniidae; genus Parablennius; species Parablennius parvicornis. The sequence goes on along the minus strand of OMNM01062553.1, from coordinate 3,962 downwards.
GAAAACACTCCAGTGAAACAAGGCAAAACGCAACTTTTTACAGACATTGCTACTGGCACCACGGCCTTAGTGAAGATTTTTTTTTTCTGCACATGCTCAGTAGACGTGTGTGTGCGTGTGGTTTTGTTAAAATAATAAATGAGGGTGAAATGAATAATAACACTCGTCTCACCAAACGCTGACTGCGACTGTGGATTCACGGAGGTCGAGGAGTGGGGGGGGTTTTTTCTATTCCAGCGCAGTGCAGAGGGTTCGGGCGACTGAGAGGTTTTATTTTACATGTATTTCCATCAGCTATCACTCCTGAGACGCCCGACGACAAAGACGCTCCCCCAGCACACACAATAACAAGATCAAAGAGATTACAACGCTGGAACTCCAAGAAAATAGAAAAAAAACAACAACAAAAAAAAAACAAAAAAAACAACAATCTGCTTTGTTGTCAAAGAGATGATACGTTTCCTTCCTTTGTGCTTCTTAAGTGCTCTTTAGCACAGCGGTTTCCACAGCGTGCTCCATGACCGACAGTTTGAGCTTTTCTTCAAATAAAACAAATTTTTTTTTTTTTTTTCCAACTGTCTAAATGATCTTCCGACGTTTTTAAATATGTATGAGTATTAAATGCTTTGAAGGAGTGCGGGACTGCACGGCGGGACGTTTCCAGAGGAGCCGTCACTTCCTACGTGATTGATATCCGATAATATGGAGGATTTCATTTTCCAAACGCTGGGAGCAATCGATGGCGGAGAAGATGAGGAGCGATAATGGCCGACCCGCGTGATGAGGTTAACCCCGCCGCCGCGGCTCGGGCCATAAAATAAAAATGAAAGGGGCCTGAGCACGAAGCTTCCAGCGCCGTTAGCCCCGGTCGTCCAGAGCACATCCCCAGAACTCCGGCCTTCCTCAAACCGTCGCCACACAATCGCACAGGAACTTCACTGAGAGGCCCGGCGCCCCTGGAACGCCGCTCGCTTTGGAAAATCAACACTTTTGAAAAGGTTTTGTCATGAAACTGCAGCGACAGAAAGAAAGGTGAAACGTGATATTATAGAAAACCTCACAGTCTGATGAGATCCAGCGCCATACTGTGGTACCCGACACCATGAGATATCACGAGACACAATAAGATACAATATTGTACAATCTTTTTTTAGTTGTTTCTTTTTATACATGTTTAAAATGGGAATATATAACTCTAACTAAATATGATAGGATACAATAAAATGAAAAACCTTTAAAAGAGTCATATTATGCAAAGCTCACTTTCTAAAGGTTTTCCAACAGTAATAATCGTCCTCGTACCTGGAATGACTCCAGAAGTGAAGAAAGTCCGTCCTCTCTCTCTCCCTGGTTGTTTCGGTTTTTAAAAAGAGCCAATCAGAAATCAAACCCTATATAGTGTCATCGGGGGGTTCAGCCAATCCCAATCCAGGTAAGCTCCTCCCCTTTGACTCCTCCCACAATTAGACAGCTCTGCTCTGGCACATGGCACCACCAGAGGAAGTACTTCCTCTTCTTCCCAATATGGGCATGTGTGGGCGGAGCCAGTCCAGCTCACACAGACACAGCAGATTGTGAATGCTGCTGCAATGATCCAGTATTCAAATGGAGGAGAATCAAGGAAAAACTATAAACTTTGAAAACAAAGTTCTTGGACCAACGAGACCCTTTTAAGACCTCGTTTACACAAAACAAACGAGACCATGTGCAAGTGTTGACAAGTTGCACATTACGACCTTTTCAAGATAAGACAAGACAAGATCGGATATGATGCTACACGATACCATGTGATACGATGAGATAAGATACACAAAGATAAAGCTAAATAATATGAACAATAATATTAAACATTGAAAACAATTAAAACAGTAACAACAACAAAAAGGTACATTTAGTGGAAATCGCTAGAAAAGAGAATAAAACGCTAAAACTATGAATGAACCCATTAAAACACACGTTGTCTGTCGTCATTGTGTGTAAACGACGTGGGGTCGTGCTCTCGCCTCCAGCTGGGACGTGCGCAAATATTAGTAAACGAAGAGTCTCAATATCTGGGAGTCGTAAAAGAATGTTTCTAAACTTTTTTTTTCTTTTCTTTGTGATTTTTAGAGTCGGCCTTCTCCGGAAAAACCCACTAAAGTCATTCATACGTAATAAAAGATCTGTGGAACTGATGAGAATTTCATTATATTTCCCACCTTAACCATTTAACTTCATTTTATGTGAATCTAATTAACTCATCAAATTCCCGGCGGATGTGTGTGAAGAGCCTTCACACTGATTACCTCATCGTACCACGGAAAGTGGTTTTTCGGAGTCGTTTGTCACTGTTATCAACTCGTGAATGTTTGAGAAGGAACACGGAAGTGACCAGATGTTGTTACTTCTCCTGTTAAATATTAAAAACAAGAGTTAACAGGTAGAACAGTTATGACAGTCGCTGTATGAATTTTTCTTTTATTGCGTAAATTGAATGAACTCCTGCAGAAATGAAGCCGTTGCGGTTGTTTGCAGGCGGCCTGTGACGTTTGAACAGATGTTTCCTTAAAACCACAGCAAACAATGTCGTTGAAACTCCATTTAGCTCTGCAAACTGAACTCGACTGTTCTCACTGTAAGAACCGACGACAACAATCTACTCTGCAAGCTGGTGTAATTCACCAGAAGTTCCTTTCTGAGGGCGAGAACTTTCCATTTAATACAACAGTCGAAAAGTGCTTCAATTAGAATGTTTCTCAAACCAATCAAAACCCTTCTGCTTCCTCCTCAAAGTTGATTATTCAGCATCCGTAGCGGCAATACCACATTCAAGTGCAGCTCAGGTGGTCTGATCTCCCCGGACAAAAGTTCATAATGAAACTTCAAATCCAGGCCGTGTTTTACACGACAATGTTTTCATGTCAAAACTGAAACGTTTCGTGGCGTTTTGGGTGTTTGTTTACACAACAACGATGCCCCGAGTGACTGAAACGCCACTTTTTGAAAATATTTCACTCCGTCTCCATGGACTCAGTCAAAATGCAACTTTTTGAAAACACTCCATCGCCATTGAACTTTTCTGCCATGCTGCCACTGGTCCTGGTCGGTCCTGGTCCTGATCCTGATCCTGATCCTGATCCTGATCCTGGTCCTGATACTGATCCGGGTCCTAATCCTGGTCCTGGTCCTGGTGATGGTCCTGGTAGTAACCAGTAGTTCTGCACATGCTCAGTAGAGACAATCAGAAGTTTCCTCCGTGGTGTCATGACCCCTAGTCCAGATTCTCCTGGGACTTGGTAGTTTTATTTTGACAGTCACCGTAATAACAATCCAACTTGGTAGTTTTATTTTGACAGTCACCGTAATAACAATCCAACTTGGTAGTTTTATTTTGACAGTCACCGTAATAACAATCCAACTTGGTAGTTTTATTTTGACAGTCACCGTAATAACAATCCAACTTGGTAGTTTTATTTTGACAGTCACCGTAATAACAATCCAACTTGGTAGTTTTATTTTGACAGTCACCGTAATAACAATCCAACTTGGTAGTTTTATTTTGACAGTCACCGTAATAACAATCCAACTTGGTAGTTTTATTTTGACAGTCACCGCAATAACAATCCAACTTGGTAGTTTTATTTTGACAGTCACCGCAATAACAATCTAACTTAATGGTCTGTCCACTTTCATTGTTAATGTTTAGAGCTCATTGTTCTCTGCTATGTGTCTGTGTGTGTGTGTGTGTGTGTGTGTGTCTGTGTGTGCACGTGTGTATGTGGTTTCAGTACTAAAACAAACAACAGCACCAACTAGTGGCCCAACATGAACACGACATTGTTTTCAGTGTTCATGGTTTTTACGGTTTTTACTGTTGATGTGGAAGATTTGCAAAACCAAAAACGATGTTTTCACTTGAAATATTGTCTAGCGAACGAGGCCTCAGCCTCACACTTTGAAAGGCGGCAGATTAACTGCTGAAT
>OMNM01062537.1:0-13245 GCA_900302745.1 Parablennius parvicornis | reverse complement strand
ATAGTGCATAACATTCTTACTACAGATGTTTGTATATAAAATGCTCAAAATTTTAATACAGAAAGATGATAAAATAGAACTATCAATGATTGGAAGAAGGTTTAGGATTTGATAAGTTTTTACTTCTTCTTATTCCTTTTCAGACATGTTAGGTAAATACATGGTGTGTGTGTGTGTGTGCGTGTGTGTGTGTGTGTCTGTCTATGTAGATATAGATAGAAAGATAGAACGATAGATAGATTTATAGATAGATAGAAAGATAGATACAGATAGATAGATAGATAGATAGATAGATAGATAGATAGATAGATAGATAGATAGATAGATAGATAGATAGATAGATAGATAGATAGATAGATAGATAGATAGATAGATAGATAGATAGAGGGATATGTATACATGAATTGATTCATTCCATTCAAGCTCCAAAAATGAGTGGTAAATGCAGTGCTTATGATATTGTGGGACAGGCCTCCTCTAGGGGGCGCCAGTGAGTTTGTGATGGAGATTAAAACACACACACTGAACCTGCCCACCTGTCACCAACCCCCACTGCCTGTATCAAAATGTAAAAACAGATATAACAATGGCCGGATGCTGATGAGCCAGGAGAGAAAACAGCATCCTAAGAGGCCCGCTACATCGAGAGGTGGAAACACCGTCAGAGTATCTTTGGTCGAAACACTTTGGCAGCGCTGTCTGTGAACTTCTCTCTCTGTGTCACGTCAATCTGTCGAGAGCAGCTCATGAGAGATTCTCTCGTCATCATTCGCCGCCTTCATCTCGTCGTATATTATAATGTCTTGCAGGTGAAGCAGCATCTGGCAGCTGCGACATGGTAAAACTTCTACTGTACCATCTGCGAACCGGCAGCTGGTACAGTGAATCTGTGCAGGTGTGACCGCAGAACATGACATTATCGGTATCGCTTTGACATGAAACCGACTACTGACAGAGAAACTACGGCCGGTTATCACTCCAAGGGTTTGTGCTTTTTGTCTGGAATAAAGAAAATATGTACACAAATTTGTTTGGGTGCTGCCATAAAGTCAAATATTGCAAAGCCGCACTGCTTTGTAGTGATTGTCTGACGTCACAAACTCACTATCAAAATAAGACTCTTTTTGATTAAAGTTCAAAATACAACTCGCTCCATGTCAGCTCGTAGATGCTGAGCAGCATGTTCCAAAACATTTGAGTTGTTTCCAAGAGTTTAGCATATGCTGTGAGGACAGGGTGTCCATTCCATCTCCAGGATACAGTACAGAGCACAGACTAAATAAGAAGAGTGAGAGTGTTAAAGGTGCAACAGTGGCCTCCTGAGGGTGAAACTCATTTCAATCACATTCATAAACCCGGGCCCATGACTTTATGAGGCACAATAAATGGACGAAAAACAAGCGTAGCTGCAAGAAATGATGCAGAAACAGATGCAGATGAAAGTCAAAAAGCAGCTTATTGATTTTAAATTCACTCCACAGACGGAGCAATCTTCTACCAAAGAATTAGCTTCTTTCAATGTTCCTGCTTTGAGGACTTTCCTTTTTTCTTTGCAGCTAAATGCAGTTCATGCTGCTTCACCTGCTGATGTAAACAAGTGAACTTGAATAAACAAACTATCATAAATGGACCAAGAGGGTTGTAGGAATATAATGAGCACTACCACGTTTAATAAAAGTTTGTACTGGAGTCAGCGTCTGGAGCTCGGGCTCGGGGAGCCATTGATTGAAAGAGAGCAGATTGATTGACGGGTGAATGTAATTGTGGCGTTAAAACTGATCCTGTTTAACTCGGGGCCCCGTTTACACATGAAAACACAAAACTTAAGTTGCATTATGGGTGTTCGTTTACACATTGTTGTCTTTTTCTACTTCATTTTGGTTTAATGGTAGTTAGCATCTGTGAAGTCGCATTACCGCCATCTGCTGGTTCAAGCTAGTCTAGCAAAGAAAGAAAGAAAGAAAGAAAGAAAGAAAGAAAGAAAGAAAGAAACCTATTTACACATCATAGGTGCGCAGAATCATTTAAAACACACTTTTTTGACTGCATGGAAATGGGAAAAATGCAACTTTTCTGAAACGTTGCACTTCCGTTTCAGAAAACGTTCCCAATTTACTCGGCAGCGTGTGTTTAGTTTTATAGTTGAGAATCACTGGAACAGCAATCCAACTTGGTCTGTACAGACATTCGTCCTGACAGACGACCAAGTTGGATTGCAAGACGAACGTCCTTGTTCTCTTATTGTTAAGGTTCAGAACCAACTGTTCTCTGCTGCATGTGTGTGTGGTTTCATTACGAAAACAACAAACAGCGCCAACTAGTGGCCCGACAGGGAAACTAGATTGGATCTGCTCGAGTTGTACAATAAGCTAGAAAAGTGAAGTCACACAGCAATTGAGCATTTATACGTTTCCACCGGTTTTGTTTTGTGTGGTTTGTTGTTCCGTCTTCAACATTTGTCCTATAAAAACCTTCAGTTCGACCTCTCGGGTTAAAAAACGATTAAAGAAAAATAATTAGTGAAGAGATTCTTCGGCCTCGCCCAACATTTAATTATCTGGCGCACATTGCTCAAACACATTTCTCATAAAGAAAAAGGTTTGCAACCTTGTTCGACTGGTTATAAATTACACCTCTGCAGATGTGCTAAATACGATTACTGCACTCAGCTCCGTCGACACAGTATTGGGAAAGCAGTGTCATGAAAATATAAATTTACTGAAAAACAGGCAATTCTTTAAAATCCACTGTTTTCAGTCTTTTTGCTAATTTGAGCCTTTAATTAGCGACCAGGTTCCTCCAACTGGACTGTGTGAAACCCTGACGGCCCCGTAGGTTCCCCCTGACCCCGACACAGACTCAAGCATCGCAACACTTTCCTTTCCTCCAGTAAAGCCACTGCGTCTCCTCTCCACTGATGTGTGCAGTGATAACCAGCTGAAACTCTCCAAACAACCAGATCTGAAGATGTAGACGAGCGTAAGTACAAGCTGTCCCGCAGATGCTAAAGGAGGCTCAAACAAACCTTAATGCAGATTCCATCATTATTATTGCCATGAAAAGAACATTAGGTAACCACGCACTTATCTCAATGCAAACATTCATTGTCTGAGCTTTTAGTGACGCGAAGCCTCTGAACACAAAAAGCATCTCCATGTGAGAATTGGTTACGTAACACAAAGCAATGTTTCATGAGGCTTTGAAACCTGGCATTCTCAAGAAATACTTTTTTTTTTTTTAATAAGTGGTTTATTTATGTTTTTTATGTGTCAACATTATAATTTATTGTCTGGTTGATTAATAAATACACCAATAAAACGTTTTTTTTGTTGTTTTTTTAATAAAAAGCAGTTTGGTCTGATTCAGCCAATCAGTGCAGCAGACGCATTGACCTTTGAACTTACTACCTTCTGTTTATGTGAGTGAATTGTACCCAGTCCCTGCATAACTTATACATAGTAATTAAACATGGAGTGCGTTTTGCAATTTTTTTTTTGATAAAGTCATTGATGCCTTCACTCTCAACCATGGCAACCGACGTATTGTTTTATTGTGACATCTCATGGTGAGCACATGATAATTTCCTATTTGGTTGTTCAAATCTGAATTCTGACTCCTGGTTATCTCAATGTTGTGTTTGCTAATATGTCTTTAGATCCACTGAACTGAATATTTTTCTTTCAGTGGAGGTTTTAGTAACCGGCAGCAGGAGTTAGTGGCTCTAGAGTGAGAGGCCGAAATGAAAACTTGCTGTGTGTTTTGCTTACTGCTGCTGTGGTTTACTGTATGTGCACAGTGCGGTGCACACATATTGTCTGTGCGACAGTAGAAAATTAACTAGAGATCCATAAATTCTCCAGCACCGTCACTGAACCATCACGCTCCCCCAGAGCACCAGCAACAAAAGAAATCTCTGGCGCCGCCACTGCAATCCACAAATACTGTGAACGGACTTTTCATTGAGAATCACAGAGTTATTAAAGAACTCTATTTTTGAGGTTATTTAAATCACCAGCTTAACTACAACAGGAACTTGGTAGAGTGATGATCTTCGCCAACGCCACATTTGTTTGCAGAACCGAGTTAGCATCTCCACCATTTTAGCCGTTAGCTCATATCAATGCTACCTAGCCTGTCAGGTAGCAACATCACGGTGTGAAACACTGAGCAGGGAGCGGCTCCATGGCAACAGACGCTGATTTCCTTTGATCTCCATGAGGTGCCTCTCCCATCCGCTTTGTACAGGACATTTTTATGATCAAACACATAAAGTTGAGCTACTCTGTGAAGGACCTACAGGTTGGACTCTGCCTTCGCCTTCAATCAGCTGCTCCAGTGACTCAGAACTAGATCAAGTCACATAGAAGATGGAAATGTGTGTTTGGTAGATTGTTTCTTTGTTCAAAAAAAGTTTCGAGGGTAAATCATCTCATACCAATGGAAAGCTCGATTGTTTCTCTTTTAAATTACGCCACATTTGTAAGGAACATGCATTAGCAGGATGAGCAACAAAGCGGAGTAGGTGGGTTACAACCACGAAGAATTTTCCTAATAGCTTTTTTTGTTGACAGTTGAATTTTGACAACTTCCGATCAGAAAATCCCAGATTGTGGACGTCTGTGGACATGTGGAGCACATCAGCTCAGGCCCTCACGGGGGTTGGTAGAAAAGCTGACGACAGCGGATGAATTGTCAACATCACCTGGTACAGTGTCATCGAGCCGCCGCCGAATGACAACAATAGAGGAGATTGGTCAACTTATGTTCTGGATGGAACGAGACAGACTGAAATGACCTCTGGCCCCTTTGGTGGTGCAATTGGGTGGAGTCTTGACCATGAGTATCAGGGACCCAGGTTCAAATCCTATTTGGAGCAATAAGAGCATCCAGCATACAAACAAGCAAAGTCTACAATCTAAACTTGCTTTGGCTTCCTGTAAGAGGGAGCAGCCAAACAAACTCATTATTTCAACATTTAATTTACCAAGATAATGTTTGTTTCACAAACAAATGGTGTATTTACAGTAACACCAGAACTCTGTGGCTTCAACACAGATAATAAAACTAAAATAGATGTTTTAAAGGTGAAGCATAATGCTGTATTTGTACGATAAGATGGAGGAGATCAGCAGTCTGCTCCTTTAGAAGTGAAAAACACTCGACTGTGGCATGCAGAGATTGTAAAAAGGGAAAACACTGTGTTGTCTGTCAGAGCGATAACAGCACCGTGACACATTTATCACAACATATTTGGGCAGTGGAGTGTATCCTCTCCATACAGTCTGGTCCAAGTTTTTTCTTTTTTTTAATCTCCTAAGTTAAACAGCTCATATCAACAGTACGACGCAGACATCCGGACGGTTCAACATAAATGTCCTCATTTTAAACTGAATGCTTTCTGCAGCGTTTTATCTCAGTTCAGGAACTGTGTGCAGCGAGCAGGACGGCAGCTCCGTGGAACCTTCAGAGGTGCAAGTGAAAAACATGATTTATCTTGGCAGCTTGTTTGTTGTTTTTGACGAGGCATTTATGGGCCATGGGGGGTCTGGACGCCACAAACCAAACAGCCACTTTTTAAAAGAGGATGACCTGAGTGACAGATGTTGATGTTGGAGAGGCAGGATGTGAAAGACGGCTGATGGGGCGACAGTTTCTGAGGCCCATGGGGAAGTGGAAATGTCAATGATGCGGCGGTCGCATATCTGCGGCTGGATCTCTCAGACGGCAGTCGTGTTGAAAGACATCAGATAAAGACCCAATTTGGTAGCACATATGATCGAGGCCCGTGTCTAGTGTTCAAAAATCACAATTGCAACTTTCACACGCTCACAGAACTAATGACATCCGGGTCATTTGTATGCAGAAAATCTGAATTGTTTCACATTTCCCTGCAGTGTGAACGGAGCTTAGGTTTTGCATTTTCACTTGGAAATGTGGTCTGAATTTCATACAGTCTAATACAAAGCTGCCTTGAGGGGCTATGATGTTGCTTGGACACCCACCCCCTTTGCCTCTCCACCAAACACTGCAAAGCACAGCTGACACGAGGTCAGAGCGAGCCAGTTGATTGACTGACTGAATATCTTCATAAAGAAAACGATATTTGGGAATTTATTTTGCACATATTTTAGAGGGAATCTTATTGTGCCTTGTTTATTCTGAATCACTGAATACGTAACACAACAATAGGCCCAGAAAAGTATTGCAATAAGATTTTTAAAAGTTCTTCAGACTCTTCACGTTTCCACAGACCTGAAAAGTTGTAGGAGGACGTTTTAAACTTATTTAACTCACAATACTCACTCATATGAATGATTATGTCATATTGCATACAGTACTGTTGTTATGTAACAATAAAAACAGCTTGTTCTTTTTTTTTCTAGAAAGCTTTCACGCATTATGACGTGCTTTTATAGACGAGGCTCTTCAAGTATTCATCAGGTAAAAGTGTTTACACAGTGGTTTGTTTTTTAAAGAGTTCTTCATTCATATATAGGAAATTACTACTTCAACATTTATGTGAAACAGCCAAAATTGTGTCTATTAGGTTTGTCCCAACACAGAAAACTGTTTTATTAATTTAACGAACGAGGAAAGAGTTGTTACATTGTGAAGTCTGTTGGTGAGTTATGTTCATTTTCACACAAATATGTAATCAAAGGTTGTGAGGAGAGGTGAACAGCTCACAGGGAGAGTAAACCAAGAAGAACGCTAAAGCTTCCAGGTCATAAAATCAAAATAAAGAGCAGAAAGGTTTTAAAAGTGCCTGAAGACATGAAGCGTGTTTTCAACAAAACTTCACATACAACATACAATTATCATGTTTATTTGAAAATACTGGTTTCAAATATATTGTAGCTTTTTTACCTCTTGAAGAAGTAGTAGATGACATGTAGTGTTTTCGGCCCTGTTTACACAACATTTACAAACACCATTTTTGAGTTTTCGTTTCAGAAATATTTTGCGTTCACACAGCAACAGCAGAAACTCTGAAAACAAAGTAGTGACGATGCCAGGCTACGAGTTGGCGCTGTTGTTTGTTTTGTATTGAAACCATGCACACGTACGCAGGGAACACTACGCTGTAAATATTAACAATACGAGTACACAGACACACGTCTGTGAAGTCCCAGGACAATATGGACAGGGAGTCACGACGGTCTGGAGGCTTATTGTCTATCTACTGAGCACGTGCAGAACAACAACGGTATCTGTTTTTAATGGATATCATTGTTCGTGACATCGGTATCGACAATGTATTCAAAAAGTACCTGATTAATTTTTTGACATGTGGACTTTCTAGGTATACCTCGGTGTCATCAACAAAGGTATCCTACCCTTCACTTGTAATTTCATGCAAGTTAAGCAACATAGCAGTAGGTGTGCTCTTTCTACCTTTGCTCATTTTTTGTTTGTTTGTTTGTTTAGGGAGGGTTGTTAATGTCCACATTACTGAAAGGTTAGTCATGTGTTTTAACAAGAGTAGTGTTCAGTACAGAGGAAAAGAATCAGGATTAACCAACATGTGTTGGAAAACGTTGGTCTTTACTCACAAAAACACAGAATCACATTTCTTCCTACCAACACAGATTTGTTTAAAAAAAACCTTCAGGAAAACCGCTTATCTAGTTTCTGTCATTCACAAACTGGACAGAACTGGATTCCTCCAGCACAGGAAGCAGTTTGAACCCATTTCTCAGACTCCAACTATTGTATAGGACGATTGTTGGGCGCTGAACCTGAAACGAGAACGCTCTCCTGAAAGGGCAAAGGAAGACAAGAGTCACCAACAAAAGGCTGAAAGAAATAAGAGGAATGAAGAGAAGAAGAGGGAAAAAAAAACCTGTGCAGGGAGGTTAGAGTGCAAAGAGGCAGCATGAGGTGAATCGAGAGGACTCCCACATGAATTTCTCTCAATGTGGCTGCATGCAGTGAATAACAGGAGGATTTACAGTCAGGACTTAAAAACTGGAATGCAGGAGAGTTAAACCTGCCATAAATTCCCATAAAAAGGATTCAAACTAGCCTCAGAAAGATGTGAAGTTAACCTCAATTTATCAATTAAAATAATTGCTGCTTCTTATTTATCCACTGGTAGTCACATTGTTTGAAGAAGACTAGAAGACGACACAGTGTCTCACAACGGAGCAACACATCAACAACACCCAGCGCTGAGAAGTCAATGTAGGAGAATTTAGGCCGCATTCACACGTACCCAGTTTTTTTTACCAAAACGGATATTTCCCCCTCTACATTTACAAGGAAAAAAAATATATACATATATATAATATATATATGTTATACACATATAATATATATACATGGACGCACATATACACCCGTTTTACAATTACTATGATTACCATGCCAAACCTGTAGGGGGCAGTGTGACGAGAAGCATTAACTCGCCTTAAGATGCAGGCAGAGACACAGAGTTTATCCAGATCTCCACTGTGGCTGGAGTTTTCAGAAATGATCGTTTATGGTAAGTTGTAGCTGCATTTATGTGAAAAGGCGCCACCTAAACACAAATATCACTGTTTTTCCGACTACGTGGCTACATGTAAATGTGGCCTGTGAACACCCCTCAGAGAGCCTCTGTGTCACCCGATGTGGTTCCTACGGAAAACGAACCAAGTTAAGGAGCGTCAGATAGAATTTATTCTCTTCAACCATACATGAGACGAGCCTTTATGTTTAGCAACGTCTGCATTTTGTTTTGGGCAAAACAGGTTCCAGTGTGTCTACATTTAATCATATGTCCAATGTGATTCCTCCATCTTGCTGAGAAGAGGTGATTTTATGGGGACAGTACAGGACTAGGCAGGCTTCTTTTCTTCATCCTATCCCTTCTCAAATTAATAAAACTTTAATATTAGTCATCGGACTATTGTATTGTGCTATTCCAATGGGCGGAGATGTCTGATTATGTTCAAGACAAATAACAATCAATCCATCAATCCAGCCCACCGCTGGTCTTTGACTCACCACGCCTTGCCTCATGCAGTACTTGGTAAATAGATGATGGTGATGCATCGTTTATACAAGTGTGAGTGTGAGACACTTCTGTTAGCAACCTAACTGTTGTCATGTTTTGTTTATTAGATACCAGACAGTCAGCAGACACGTGAGATTCCTCCGGACGCCCTGTTCTTCACACCTGTTGGTCTTAATTACCATCATTTCTGTCATATTGTCATCAGCGAATACAAATGGACTCGTTACCGGCACTGAGAGTAACAAACAACAACTAACAAAACTTCAGCATCTAATGAAGATTTTGTAGTGTGATGAGGAACTGCAGTATTCCTGTAGGTCTACTAGAGGAGGCTTTCTTAATACAATAAAACCATAGACAGATGCACGGAGAGAACAGTACGCTGTAAACACCAACGGTCCTTCAAACTCTTCCTTTGTCATTTTGGTCGATTCAGTATCTGTTCATAAGAAACTAAACGTATCTCCATGCTTGCAGATGATGGTGGAGTGAATGTTCACTTTATTGGAGAAGTGCTGTTAAATTCAGGAGTGCAGAGGACACACTGCAGTCACTGGGATGGATAAATCCTTCTCATGCGTGGGCAGAAAGATTCACTACATCCGTGGTGTGCATGCGCAGTCATAGCATTTCAAAAGTTCAGTTTTTCCATTTATGTGGAGACGGAGTCGGTGTTTTCAAAAGGTTGTGTTTTCAGTGTCTCTGAATGCTTTTGTCGTATAAACAGACACCTTTTTGTGTTTTCACTTGAACTCGCCGAGCCCCCGGGAAATATTCCAGGATAAGTGGGTGGAAGAAAATAAGGGGGTGTTATTTAAAAATTTGATCTGTTTCTCATGCTTTTGTTGTCATAAAATCATAAATGATTATCCCAATTACACAATTAAAACAGCAAAATGGACTTCAACATGTATCATGATATTTACTGAGTGTCAGTTGGTCATAAAACAACATTTCAAAGTCTCAATCCAGCGTAAAAGAAATGTATAAAAAAAAAAAGCATAAAAAAAAGAAATGTGTGTAATATCTGAAGTCAAATGAAAGCAAGAATTGTAACGGTATATTGTTATATTGAGCCGTGAAACAAAGGTTATGTAACTAAATGGCATTGTGACAGCCCTAAGTATCACATTTGCAAGTGTTTTATAAATGTGGTTTTAAGTGTGTTAAACTCTTCATTTCATGACTGAACTCTTGGAGTCTATTGTCAAAAGTTTTCCCCTGCCAGCGTCTTCATGTCTGTGTGATGTTATTGTTGGATGACAGAAAATATCAGCAAATCTCCGCTAACACCTGTTGACAGAGTTTAGAACTGCATTTGTTATTTTTAATTTTCATGCAGGTAGATCCCTGCAAAACAGCGTTATCCACATTCTTTATCTCGTGTTGGTGTTGCAGTCCGCTCGGCGCTCCCTCCCCCCTTCCTCATCCCCATTCCCCCACTATCCGGAGGAGCATGGATCCAGGAAGGCCAGGTTGAGCATGAGATATTTTGGCAGAGCGCCGGTGTCACCGCCTGTTTGGAAACAAACTCTCTCCTAATTCCTGACCTGTCGCCTGGAGATCCCAGGCAACAGCAGCCCGGATCAAAGCTGGACGCGGAGGTCAGCGAGTTCAGGCCTCTGGTGGGCTGATTAAGGCCATCAGTGATGCAGCGGAAACAACGGCTGCAAAAACACGCCATAAATTGAAGAGTCCTCCTCTCCCTGGTCACTCTGTGATATATGTTCCCGTGTCGCTCAGGCAATTAGAACAGCTAATGGCATGCGGTGTGTGTGTCTCGGCTGACAATGAGGTCACCCAGTCGGCTCAGATATGAGGAAACAGCCCCCTCGCTCTGCTGTCACGCTAATCCCAGAGCCGTGAGCCTGCAGCACCGCACGCCGCCTGACAGGAACGCCTCAAAACACTCTTAACAGCTCCATTACCCGCCGCCACAGGCGTCGACAGACAGCTTCTTACGGGGGTAATCCTGCAGCTCGCGGGGGGGTTCGGGAGAGGTGTGGGGGTGAATGAGAAGAGGGATGTGTTGGGTTGAAAGAAGCTGAAGGCACCAGAGATTCCCAGAGGGAACGGGAATGACTGACGCCACTAAGCCAGCGACATGTTGCACCTTTGTACAAGACTTATTTAAAAAATCGTTGCGTAATTTTGTTGATGATTTCTAAAGCTGACTGAAGAACAGATTTACTGTGAGTGGCTGCAAGAAACTTTACATTTAACAGACCAAACTTTATCGCTAAACTCTAAAGAATCATCAGAAATTCAAAAGTGTCTGTAACCAACTACTCATCTTGATGAATACGACACCAAACTCTACATATCTGTGACATCAGATAATCCATAAACGTCCATCCAACATAAAGCTGTACATGAATAAAGATCATGATTTAGTCAGCTTGTGAGATCTGTCTGGCACAGGTGGAACATGGCACCCTCCGTTAACCACCATGCTGTGAACAACATCATCACCTCAGCCTCTCGGAATCGTCCCGCCGCCCCCAGGTCTGTTGGAGCGCCGTGGCCGTCGGACCTCCCGGCAGGTCTTCAAACTTTCCATGAAGCTGCGTGCTCAAGCTGAGTGAAATCAGCTGGAAAGCCTGAGAGGGATCCTTCGCACGACTCTTTTAAGTGTCACTTCAAACATCGTGAGTATTTTATGCTTCAGTCTCAAATGTGAAAAATGTTCCACATAGCTGGCGGACATAATGAGCGATGTGTTTTCCATATTCAGGGAATCTGTTTCACCTCAGGTGGCATTTGACAGTGAACATAACACAGCCTGATGCTGGACGGCGGTTTGATGTTTGGCACGCAGACGCACCAGAACAGAACAGGTAAAGCAGGCGAAGAATAAAATGAGTCGCACGGAGACATGCGTGACATCAGGGGCGCCGCAGTCCCCTCAGGGAAGATTACATGTACAGTAAGCACGCTTGCAGGCACCTGCTAAGGATTTTGGAAAAAGAAATTCCTCACATTCATGTTGTGTGTGTTCCGCAGTGACCCCTCAGTTCACACACCAGCATTCCTGAGGTACTGCAGGGAGGAATGATAATTTCTTTCCAGCTTCACTAATGCAACAAGCCACAGCCTTTGTCCTGCGAACATTCCTCTGACACATGGAGCAGATTTGGTTCGTGACAGTCTGACAGCTGATCTTCCGCCGACAGTCTGACTTGGAGCTACGTACACGGCATCCCGGCGCAACGTCGACATCTGCAGCCACAAACAGCATCGCAGGTTGTGATGGAAAGAGATGAACTCAGCCGCATCGCCGTGCAAAACCGACTTTGATCAGCTCCTTTGTGAGGAAATAGATAAATGATCAGCGCGCAGCAGAACGACCACGGCTTCAAACCTGACAACAATCAAACAGTCTAGACAAGAAGTGTCTGGAGGATTACACTCACATGTCATGAAGATATTAAAGTGCCATTTCCTTATTATTTCACCAGATCCAGGTAAACTTTATTGAATTATAACGTAGCTTGAACTAATGATGATCTGCTAGAGGAACGTGATTCTAATACACCGACAGCGTTCTGCTATAAGGACACAGCCGCTCTAATGTTCACACCAATGGAGACCTGCTTCAATAACAGTGGTTTTGAGGCCAAAACGAGGACCCAAGAGGCTCCAATCTGACCAAATCACCAAGCAAATTGTAAAGCATTCAAAGAAAACATTGATTTTGTAACACATTTCTTAAGAGTAGCGACACAACACAACACTGAGATGCGAGCTGAGACACCGGTGATTATCATGCTGTGAAAAAGCACCCACAATGCAACAGCTACAGAAGTTTTTCTTGATTATTTCACTGTATTTTGCACCAGAAGGTTTCATTAAAATCAATATTTAGGTTGTAGTCATTTTATGTAGTAACTGTTTGGTTTTGTAAAAATAGGGAAACTTTAAGTTGGAATCTAAATATTATTTTACTGGTACTACTAATAATTTGAGTTTTCTGTTGCAGACGATTTAAAAAATAAGTAATTCTCTCTCTAACACGCACTTTTTGCCCGGCGAGATTACGTAGCTCCTCCCCCTTGTTTCTCTCCCAGAAACACACAACTAGGTGGCTACCGCTAACGAGAGCGAGATGTTTGTTCCCAAAAAAAAGGAACAGTATCGTCAGTTGTCTGGAATTAGTTTGAGTTTGTGGTGACAGACGTGAAAGGTGAGTGACACCGAAGGTTTGTCTGAAGCTCGTTGCTATAAAAGCCGCAACCAACCACAATCCT
>OMNM01062524.1:2500-12552 GCA_900302745.1 Parablennius parvicornis | reverse complement strand
CGTACCGTACTGAACCGTACTGTACCGTACGGAACCGTACTGAACTGTACTGAACTGTACTGAACTGTACTGAACTGTACTGTACCGTACCGTACTGAACCGTACTGAACCGTACTGAACCGTACGGAACCGTACTGAACTGTACTGAACCGTACTGTATCGTACTGAACCGTACTGAACCGTCCTGAACCGTACTGAACCGTACTGTATCGTACTGTACCGTACGGAACCGTACTGAACTGTACTGAACCGTACTGTATCGTACTGAACTGTACTGTACCGTACGGAACCGTACTGAACTGTACTGTACCGTACGGAACCGTACTGATCCGTACTGAACCGTACTGAACTGTACTGAACCGTACTGAACTGTACTGAACTGTACTGAACCGTACTGAACTGTACTGTACCGTACCGTACTGAACTGTACTGAACCGTACTGAACCGTACTGAACTGTACTGAACCGTACTGAACCGTACTGAACTGTACTGAACCGTACTGTATCGTACTGAACCGTACTGTAACCGTACTGTACCGTACTGAACCGTACTGAACTGTACTGTACCGTACGGAACCGTACTGAACCGTACTGAACCGTACTGAACCGTACTGATCCGTACTGAACCGTACTGAACTGCACTGAACCGTACTGAACCGTACTGAACTGCACTGAACCGTACTGAACTGTACTGAACCGTACTGAACCGTACTGAACCGTACTGAACCCTACTGTACCGTACCACACAGTGGAAACAAGGCTTTAGAGGTCAGCAGGGGGCCTTGTGGATGATAGCCACAGGCCGTCAAATGAAAATATTGGGAAATCTTTTTACCTTCTCAAGAAAAGCTCAAGAATACCAAAGATTCCTCAGATCCATTGAGGTTCTGTATTCTTCTCCTCTGCTCCAAACACCATGATATCCGAGGTGAATATGAATTTGTGGTTCTTTTTATAATCACCATCTGCTTCATGATAAAAGAGGAAATGACAGTGAGGATCATAGTTCACACTTTCTTATGTGAAATAATCTGACTGCGGTTTGTGTATTAACTTCAGATCATGTACTTCTTGTGTCACGTGATTACATGAGGATCATTTACAACACTTTTCATAATATATTTTGACAGAAATTTTCAGCCTCAGACGAACTGTGACTGTCGGTGTGCAAAAGCAGACGGGTTAGAGGGAATATATTAATACCCCGACTCTGGCGTAAAAATGCACCTCTTCTGCTTAATTAAC
Organism: Parablennius parvicornis; assembly: GCA_900302745.1. Lineage (NCBI taxonomy): Eukaryota > Metazoa > Chordata > Actinopteri > Blenniiformes > Blenniidae > Parablennius > Parablennius parvicornis. Next base: position 11,308 of record OMNM01062524.1, on the reverse strand, counting down.
CTTAATGAAGTGCAGATTTAAATAATCTGTCGCCAACATGACATTTAAGTGTCTGAGCTGTTTTAATCAGATTCGGATGTTCTGCCCATGTAGAATGAAACATATTTATTTATTTGGTTAAGCTCACTCATTCGTGATGTCAGAAACTCACGTCTCCCGAAACAGCAGAGTCCTTGTAAAAGATTTAAAAAGAAAATAAAGAAGTAATATTTTCTTTAAAGGTTCCTACTCTGCAATTTTCACGGTCTTATAAGGTCACAGCTTACCTCGCTCCGCGACACCACTCTAATGTATTCTAGACCAGCGGTCCTCAATTCTGGACACGCAGGGATCTGGTGTCCTGCATGTTTTAGATCTCTCCCAGTTGCCACACACTTGAAAGCAATAGGGGCTCGTTATTGGGCTTTTTTTTTTTTTTTTTTTACAAGCTTGATTATGACGTCAACATTAGATTGAGGTGTTCTGAAGCTGTGAGACATTCAAAAGGTGCAGGACATCGGCCATCTAGGCCCGGAATTGAGGACCCTGCTCTAGACCATGACAGGAAATGTGTTGTGTGCAGAAAGTCTGATCACAGCTGCCACCACCTTGAGTCGACATAACTGCACAAGAATAAAACATCCTAGACATCAATATGGATGGAGCCCTCGCCATCGTGGCATTTATGGAGTTTGGAGGGAGATCCCCCTAAAAAGAGGGAGGAGAATATGGATGCCGTCGCAGCTCGGAAAGAGAAAACAACTTGTTATGCCGATTTGGCAAAGAGAGCTTGAAGTAAGTACTTGCCAGCATCTACTAGCATTTTACGTTAGCATTTAATGCTAAAGTCTTTCATTTTCCAACAAAACACACTCCATGTAAACGAAGCTAACAGGACGCAGGTCGTAGCATCAGTTACCATCACCCCAAATGTCTGACACACATATTTATCTGGAGTCTTTGGTCAAGGACCAAGACAGCAGTCGTCCTTCAACCGGTCTCACAGTGTGACGAAGGACCACGATGTAGAGCCGCCACCAAAGATTTCACCACAGTTATCCAACAACTGTTATCTTTTGTCTGTAATGGACAAATATCTCACAGTGTATCGCGGGCTTTGTGCCTGAGAAAACATCTTGGAGGGACGACAGAAGGCCAGAAGAGCCACACGTTGCTTTACAGCGGCAGGATTCACTTCTGCACTCTAAATTCGTTTCACTGTCTCAGAGTAATGAAACACGCTCTTATCTGTAAATGAGCACCGCATCCAGTTTTTGCTCGTTCAGTCTGCCATTTTTTTTTTTTTTTTTGAGCATTAATGTCTTTCTCAAGTCACATCGATCTGGATCTGACAGCCGAGCGCAGCCGTCAGGTGCTACATGTGCTCTTCATTACAGAAGTACATAAAGAGAGAAAGCAGAGGGATTTAGTGTGCTTCAGGGACTTTGCACCAATCCTCCACTCACAGGGCTTTAGTAGCAGTGTTAGTAACAGTGTTGCTCCTTCCCATTGATTACAGCAGCTCTTTAGCAGTCTGGAAAAATCAAAACCACCCACAGGTTCTTTAGTCATGACACGGTAGGAAACATTGTTTTGATTGTACATCTACTGAGACTCTGCAGCTCCACCAGCCGTGGTGCGCACGCGCAGGAGCACAGTTTCAAAAAAAGTTCTCTTTTTTGCCACCTCCGTAGAGACGGACGTCCATAACGTTATACCTTCTAATCACCGTTGTCAGAAGCCCAAAACATATAAACAGTTTTCTGCTTCTACTTGCTGAATCTTTTTCCCCTGCAGAGTCTCAGCACACTGACTTCATGGGCCATGATGACTGAGCTGTGTGTGAGTCAACCTGACAGGGACAGCGTGGTTCTGACCTGCAGAGAAAAGCAGTAATCCCATTTATCTGAAAGTGTTCGCACAGTTTTTCTCAGCAGGTCTGGCGAAGCCAGAGTTTTCCCAGAAAGCGTCTCAAGTGTGAGCTGCTTTCCTCCGAGTGGCTCGGGGATCAGAGATGAGCGGGATAAGATGAAAGCCTCCGAGACAATACGCGGCCGTCTCAGGGATGGGGCTGATAGCTCCTCTGTTTGCGGCCATTGTTGGGAGAACAGCGGGTGATAAAAGCTGTGAATGGAGGAGGAGGTTTGTTCTTTCGTCAGTCTCCGTCCTCAGTTTGCATTGAGTGCAGATTACTGGTCCAGTGGAACCAAAGGTTTAGTCTCTGAGGTGAGAACCTTCCTGTGAATAACTGCAGGTCAGCGATGTGGTGAGAGAGTCGGCAAAGGTCTGAACCTGAGGAAATCCAACACTTTGTCCACAGATGAAGCTCCAATCAGAGATAAACCTGCTCACATGGGTCCACACACTTTCTCTTATCTTCACTGGAATGTACCGTGACTTTAAGGAATCTGGGCCTGATGTTTCTGCTGTCAAATCATTTTTTCGCTTATATTTTTGCCATTTTTCTTTCATTCTGGATTTGGTTAGAAGGGGTGTCTTCATATACATGATTTTCATCTCATGCAGTAATGAGAATGTGAAGACACAACATGTTGTCGTCTCTAAGATCTTGGTATGCGATGCAGCGGAGCTTTACGGAGAATCACCGTCCTCTGGTGAAGCCACGTGGCCCTTTAGCTCTTCTGACGCAGCTTCAAAACTAAAGAAACATGTTGGTGCAGGTACAGACTGTCCAGTAAACCACTGAATGATATGATGTGTTTGTACATACAAACCACAACTCTCTGTGATGATAATCTCTGTGTTACCCCCGACCCCAACCGCAGTTTGAATCCCTCCCCGCAGTTTGTCTGTCCTTTCATTTTTTAATTGTTGAAAAAAGTCCAGGGACCAAAATAAAACACGGGAATCAGGAGACAAAAAACGGAAGCGACAAGACGAACCGACACAGACAACAGGGGGAGAGGAGTTTATAAACACAGGGAAGCAGGGAGACGCAAGGTGCTGCACATTAGTGCTGAGCAGGGGAGGAACATGTAGGATAATTGGAAAGGTAACGTGAGACACACAGAGACCTGACTCATTGTATTGTATTGTATTGTATTCTAAACTTTACAATCATCAGCAATTTAAAGGAAAACTGGGATTATCCAGTGAAACTGATGGCACGTATGAGCCTTTGCGGTGTTTGATGGTTGTTTGATGTTTAGCTGTCTCCACCTCCTTCAGTAACACCTCTGTTAATCTGGGAAGTGTTCCTATAGAAAGGAACTGAGGTGAATCTCCAGGATGACGCAGCTCTTCAAACCTTCCTGAAACACGAGTCAATACAGTTAAGTTGAGCTTCCAGCTTTTTGTCTGCAGCTACTTCAGCTGGACGGTACAGGAGTAGACTGAAGGACTGGGGGGGGGTCAAGGTGAGGTGGGAGGAAAGGAGATTGCTTGTGGTCCTTCATTTGGAGCACAGGGCTGACAGATAAGCGTCCACATGCCTCATTTGAGTGGAGAGCAGGATATCAGCATGTGGTGAAATAGAGGAGGAGGAGGCACGCTGCTGATTAGGAAATGGTTTGCGGGCCTTGACTCATAAGCTCAGCGGAGCAAAGCTCCTCCATATCTGTCACGAGAGGAGTGTATCATGAACGGCTTCTAGCTCCTGCTGCTCAGAAAGCATTGAGGTGCCCTGAATGTTCACACCAGCATTAGTTTTGGAGAAAGTGTGCTTTGTTTGGGCAGGTGTGAAAGCTCCTTCAGACTCTGAGCCGACGTTATCCAGGCAGCTTGATCCACTCTCGAAAAGGCAGTGCGAAAGCAAACCTACCCAAATGAAGGTGTGAAAATCAAAGGTCCACCTTTTCACCATTATACACCAAATAAAATTTGTCTCGACTCACAAAAAAATGCAAATTATTTAGAATGAAGAAAAAACATCACGTTTCATAGCTGCAATTTAGCATTATCTAATTACATTTCTTTGTTTTTGTAGCCAATTTCAACCATTTTTCCTCTTTTTTCATAGATTCTTCTCACTTAAGCCATGTCATAATGTTAGAACAATTTCAATTTTAATTAGTAATTTTAATGTAGACATTTCTGCTGTTTTCCCTGTATTTAATTATTATAAATTTGGATAGTTTTAACTATTTTCCAAGTTTTTTACGTAACGCCTGCTTTTTTGTATTCATCAATGTTTTTGAGCTTTTTTGACTTCTTTAGCTGGCTTTAGCCCCGGGATTAGACAGCTGTTGAACAACCGACACATGCACATAAAATAAAAATGAAACAGTGTTTATTTACACATAATCTTGTGAAAACTTCATGGAGTGCAGACGAGCTGAAGAGCCGCAGGTTGAGCGTGAGTCAGCAGTATCTCTGTTGATAAAATGAGGATCTGTTGGCCTCAAGGCCTATGACCTTATGAGCTTTGTTTATTGAGAAAACAGGAACAGATGTGAACCACAGACACGTTAAAAGAAAGAAAGACCTACATTTTGTGAATCAGGAAAACTCAAGTAAACCTTTGACTAGTAGTTAATTGCAGGACGCGAGCAAGCTGACAAGACGAATGATGACTGTTAATCTGACTAAGTGGGAGTTAGCAATAAAACAAAAACCTTTGACAGATGTGGCCTGATATTTGGCTGCTGGTTATTTCCCAGCCTGTTTATTGGAGGACAGCTTGCAGACACTGGCGATTTCCATATTTACTACTCTGCTCTTTATCTGGCCAACAAAGATAAGCTGCGCACACAAAGAGTCTGCACTGAAGGATGTGCACACACTTCCAGCGTTCAGGCAAAACAAGAAATGAGACTCCAGGGCTAATGATTAACAGTGGATTGAAAACTAAACACTGAGGCTCGGCGAGTGTGAAATCATGTAGAAAATCTCCAGGAAATGCCTGCAGACAGGACGAGGCCGAGCGGCAGCCTCAGCGCAGAAAGCTTCAGCTTCGGTTTACGAGCCGTCTCGTTCTGCATAGCTGTCATCAGATCAGTGGTCAGTCGATCAGATCATCCGATCAGCACGTTCATCAGGGGCAGCCGTGGCCGTCAGGGGGATCTGTGTGAGACTCTTTGATGCAGGATGAGTCTCCAGGTGAATGTGGCCACTGACCAGGTCTCTCCGTCAGCCAGAAGACGTGTGTGAGCCCAGTGGAGGCTGGAGCAGGACTCACACACTGAGTCTCACACCAGAAGATGAGGGTGGAAACAAGCTAACCCACCCACCAGCGTTCACCCGCTGGTCGGGAGCGGGAGCTGGGTCTAGACGGTCATGAGACACGTTAGTTTTACCGGACGACGCTGTCTTGTTGTAATAATGATCCTAAATAATAATAGAGCAGAAGGATAGAATAGGAGTGCTCACAGACAATGGCTTCGACTTGATGTACTTCACATCGTGATCACCATCTTTTTTCTTTGTTCTTTTTCTGAACGTGTCTATAGTCAATCTCAGACGAGTCCATTAAACGACAAGGCGTTTGTGTTTTGTGCCGTCCACCTTCAGCGACCCAGCGGTACGTAGTTTAATATTAAATCTGGACGAGTGAATGTTTGAAAAACAGTGACCGACTGCTTGTGAAACCTTGTTTGAGGTCAAACTGACTGATCATCAGATAAACAAAGTGTTCTGACTTTTCCCGCTTGTGGGTTTCAGTGCTGGTCTGATCTGCAAAGGCTTTCTGTGTGCGTGTGTGTTTGTGAACGTGAAGCATGAGATGATCCGTGTGGACACGCAGGCCACTGAAACACAGCAGATACAATCTACATCTTATTACCAGTGTGCGCGCACACACACGCACACACAGGCAGACACACACACACACACACACCCTTCCTCATCAAAACAGAGGACAGGACGGGGCAAGAACATCGTATTTTCATTCTTTTGTCAAGACTCTACGTGGTTCTGTGCTCGGCTTAGCGGTGGCACCGACACGCCAGGGCATGTGGGGTAAATCTGCGACATCTGTGGTAACGGAGAATTTGTAAAGTGCGGTGCTGCTTTGTGTGGATTTCCATAATGTTGTTTATGCTCATGTTCAGGCTGCAGAAGGAGGGATTAGCTCGGTGTGTGGCGCCACACAAGTAAAACACGTTTCTGAATACGAGGCAGAAGATTTCAGTCCAGGAGCCACGCAGAGATGGTTTGCTCCCAGTGGGAATGGGCGTCAGGAGCATCCCAAAAAAAAGTAGTTCCGTTTTGGAAACCTGTTTGAAATAGCTGCGGTTGCAGTGGATCTGAGCGCCGCTGTCACGTGAACGGAGTCTCCAACACAACGGGGTTTTTACAGTTTCACTCTTTGTCATGTAAATGGAGCCTTAGTGGGATCTGAGCATTGCGTCAAAGTTTCTAAGGCGTGCTTTCTGCATGTTTTGACATGCGAGCAGTGTGCAGTTCGTATTGGGACGCTACCTGGCCTTTTTGCTGTCACACAACTTTAGTTTTCCGTGTTGTCTCGCATCTCCCACCGCAAAACCGGGAAAAGCCCCTTTCCCTCATTGAAACTTTCCGGTGCATACCAGACCATGGGTCTCCTGATGGGCCTGCTTCGGCCCGGCGGCCGTATGTTTCACACCCTTCATGACACAACGATGCTCTAAATGTGTCGGCGCCTGTAAATCCTGCTGTTCTGCACCTCTGGTTCGTGTGGAGATGAAGATGAGAGAACAAACAGCAGCTGAGTGATGTCGTGAGCAGGCCGGGACATGTGGAGCTGAAGACCTCAGACTTCCACGGTGGGACGGCCTGAATCAGCCGCACACCTCACGCATCTGCACGTTAAATCCACGTATTATGAGACAGCTGCAGGTCTAATCACCTCAATCCCGCCCGCGTCAGTGGAAAACTACGACAAGTGCAGGAAACGTCGGAGACCTGCCAAGTGACGAGTGATCAATCTGTAACTGAGGACACATTACAAGACGTCTGAGTCTGACGAGCTCACTTCTTTTACTACCTTCAGCTTCACTCGTTTGTCCTCAAAATACTTTAAAGACTCTCAGTGTTTGAGTGATCCTGAATGAACCGTGGAGACTTCAGTAATTAACTTGGCACACTGGATTCTCACCAAAGAGAGAGAGAACAGTCATTGAAACATGACAAAGAGTTCCCCCGTAAATCATCTTCAGCAGTCTGTTTCAGGGGTGTCAGACGTGAGGCCCCCAAACCACCAAGCAAATGGCTAAAATAAAAACAAAACAGATTTATTTACCAAATTTCTTTAGAGTAGTGGACACAACACAACAGTGAGATATCGGTGATGCTGCCATGAAAAATAGCAAAAGAGCGTTAGCCTGAAAGCCATGCACCCATAATGCAACAGCTAAAGGAGAATTTTTTTGCACGAGAAGATCGAATTAAAATTGACTTTATTTTGAGGTTGTGTTCATTTTCTGCAGTAATTGTTTGTTTTTGCTCAAATATAGACATTTTATATATGTTTAAGTATAAATTTAAAGGTCATTATGTCACTATTTTACCCATCTGACCCACTCAAGATGACGTTGGTCTGTATGTGGAACTAAAAAGTGTTCAGGTATTTTTCTATTTGCAAAATAATAAATGCTGCATAAAAAAAAAAAAAAACCTATAAGAAAGGTTTTTCCAAAGATTTTAATTTATGTGCTACAGAAAAGGTTCCACCTGATTTAAAGTAGATGATGCACAAATTGTTAATTAGCTAAATAAAAGATTTTTAAAAGATATCCTCCCTCATGCACATTTGAGTGAAGTGCAGAAGTATCTATTACAATAGATATCCATAGAGATAACAAACATCTTGTTATTTAGAAGAAAACTAAAACATTTTTAAACAAACAATTTATCTTGTTTTCACAGGAAACATTTTTTCTGTGAAATTTCCGCTTCCAAACTGACGAAAAGCATCTCTTATACATCGTTAGTTGGGCAAAAAACCCGTTTGAGGATTATAGTACGCAGAAAATCAGCAGAGTTTATTTGTTTAGAATGAAACTCAGTAATTTTCCCGGAGTAGTATCAGTGAACCCGTTAATAACACGTTTCAGATGCATCATATCCATCATCTCAGAAGGGTTATATTTTTGGTAATTTGGGCCTTTCGGGATCTGTCGGGAAGACTGTCGGACACTTACAGATTTCAAACAAGAAGGATCTATAGAAACACAAAATATATGGAACTCAGTGAAGGCGAGTGTCGCCGTCTCGTCCCGTACACCGACGCCGTCTCGTCCCGTACACCGACGCCGTCTCGTCCCGTACACCGACGCCGTCTCGTCCCGTACACCGACGCCGTCTCGTCCCGTACACCGACGCCGTCTCGTCCCGTACACCGACGCCGTCTCGTCCCGTACACCGACGCCGTCAGAAACCTCACACTGAGAAATCCATGAGTCTCTGCAGCAGCCTGCTGGGTATTTATTTCGACTCCCATTTAAAAGTTGTTCATTTAAACAGGATAATTAAAATGACTGTCGCTCAAAGCGTCTGCCGGCTGGAATTATATTACACACACTATAATCAGTCAGGCCTGAGATTCAATTTAAAAGCAATCAGCATTTGGTGGGTTTTCTCGAGTCAATGCTAATCCAATGATAATTCTGACCTCGACTGCATACACTCTTTATTTGTGGGACCCAAACGGTCCTCAACAGACTTCTGGGAATAAATGTTTGTGGCTCTACATCACCAGAAATATTCACACGTCTCCCATCTGACGCATATTCTGCATGTTTTATTCCTGGAATATGAAACGAACCAATACTTTGAGTCTCCAAACACCAAAAAGACAAAACGTCTTCCTCAACACAAGTCTGCTTGGTCTGCAACGCGGGTCTGCAACCTGAATGTCTAACACGGGCGTTTTCACCATTTTACACCCAAACG
>OMNM01062523.1:0-16991 GCA_900302745.1 Parablennius parvicornis | reverse complement strand
GGACAAATTTGATACGAATCCCCAGCGGACATTTGAGGATCTCCACTCGACCTCCTGGTTCTATTTCTGCTCTGAGAAACTAGGCTAAGAGGAAGGAGAGAACCAGTTTAACAGTGACGGTAGACGAAGAGACGCAGATTCTGAGGAGACGAGTCACGAGGAGTCGAAGGAAGAGTGTGTGGTTCCATCAGGTCATACAGGGCTGGGTTTTGGTTTTGTAAAGCACATATTTCCATTGTTTAGTACGTATTGTGAGTGTGTGTGTGTGTGTGTGTGTGTGTGTGTGTGTGTGTGTTCCCCTTTCCCCTGGTTTCTCTGAATGTGCGTCTGAGTAAGAAGGAGCCAACGGAGGGAAGTCGTTCATCCTGGCCGGAGTGTGACGGGCAGTGGTGTACCGCTCTGCTGATGTGGCCAAATCTTTCCCGTCCGCTTCTGCAAAAGGGGGTGATCCTTTTTCATGTGTCACCCCCATCAATATAAATAGTCTGGAAGGGAAAGGAGGTGTGTGGGGAGGGGGGTGCGTAATGAGCGAGGGGAGCGTGTGTCTTTTCCTGGGTTTCCTGGGACCAATTTTTTGGGGGATTTGATCGTGTGAGAGACAGAAGAAACAGTGAAGGGAGAGAGAGCACGGAGCCGAGCCAGAGCAGCTCAGACTGTAGCGGAGGAGAAAGCTGACCACAAATATGCCCGACTGTGGCCGGCGGGCTCCTGACCGACTGCTCTCCTCCCTTGCCATGTGGCCGCAGTGGGCGGGGGAGCAGTTTTTCCATTCCACTTCCTTAGCTCTGCCACACAGAAAGGAAACGTGCTGCAGATGTCTGAGAAACTTGCGCGCCGAGCCTGCCTGTACAGGAGGTGGATTCCCCAATAACATCAGCCGGGGACGGGGAGCCCGCCAGTGCACGCTCGAATCCTGCGGTCCCACTTCCATGTTGGTATCAAGTTGAACCCACGACTTTAATCGAAACCACGTGCTGCGTCTCCTGATGCACGGCCACTTTGCTGACAAGCTTTGGTAACCTCCAATTTAAAATTATTCATCTGAGAGTTGGTTTATGTTGATTAAATTCACCCCGCGGAGCATTTGATCACTTGTACCACGATGGATCAATGTTTTCATCCGCTGTGCCCTGTTTTCTTTTTTTGGTGTGTGTGTGCGCGTGTGAAGACTGTAAATGAGCACTTAAATGCAGGCGTACGAGCGGAGAGCAGGAGGAGTGCAATTTGCATTCTGATGTCAGTTCATATTTTACTGATTAATGGTTCATGCACAAACAAACACATGCTATGATTAAGTTTGCTAGTAAGCAAACATGATATAAATTATCCTCATATTTCTTATATATGTAAACAATACCGAGGCCAATACACCTCAAACTGTAACTGGGTCTGGCACATGTAAGTGAAACCACTGGCACCAGTGATGTTTAATGAAGGAAGAGGAAAACCTGCATGATGTGTACAGCAAACATTAAGCTCATCTTCTTGAAGAGTGTAATATTTTGGGTTTATTCATTATTCATTGCCATATTTGCAGAGGCTTCTCCTGAAAACATAAATAAGCCTTTTTGTGACATGTTTTTATTTGCACAGGCTTCTGCTTGTTTATTAATCCAGATGCAGTCTGTTTCATGAGTTCTGTGAGGTTGGTGGTTTCTGCATGAAGGGGAACGTCGGCCATACAGGTCAATGTGTCCATCCCAGTGGAGGTTACCGAGGTTCAGAATGCAGCACTGACAAGACCCAGAGAATTCCAATTCACTATTCCAAAACATGAGGAATCCCTCTGAGGCCAGATGTGGTGCAAACGCAGGCGTTTGGCTGCTGAATCATTAGGTTCGGGCTTCAGGAACCACAAAGTGGAAGATTTTGGAACTATGGCGGAGTGTTTTGTGTTATGAGAAGTTAATGACGACAAACGTCACCTCGTATTGGCTCACTCCTCACCGTGGTGATATCTGCACAAAGATGAGCTGCACATTTTGTAGTTCTGTTTGAGCGGAACTGCAGTTCCGGCTAGTTTCAGGATGATTGCACTACTGTTTTGTTCTACTACCGTTCACTTGAGACGATGTGTAAACGGTGCCTCAGCCCTCTGCGCTTGGGGGCTTTCCTGTGTGGAGCTTATATGCTAATAAGTGTCAGTTTACCTTGGGTTTCACATCATGAAACAGAAGATGGACAGATCAATTGATCTTTTGATGCCACCCATCCAGGTTCAAATATATTCAAGCTCTTTTTCAGTTTTTTTGCTTCTTAACTTAATGCTACAGCATCTGCATGTAACACTAATGGCTTCCTAATTATTCGTGCTGTACAATCTAATTCCAAGATGACTAATCGAATCAGTAGCCTTGCAATGGGTGAGCAAGCTGCCATGTCAACAATAAATCCAGTATGACAATTGAGACAGTTTTCCCTCTAATCTTTTCAATTTGTGACACCGAAACGGGTAGAGAATCAAATCAAGGGGCTGTAGTTTTGCCAGCCTGACCACTTTGATTAATAGGCCTTTTCATTTTCCACCTAATTTTCCCATCACTAATCAAAAGCTTGAATTCAGCCCAGTGGCCACAGTGCATTAGTCCCAGCCAGTGAATGCTAAATATTTGATGGCAGTGGAGAGGACGCAAAGTCGAGCATCAAGGGAGCGGACAAAACCTATAGCTCGTCAATAATATATCCAGAGGGGTAGCCCACTTGTTTGTATGGGATAATGTATTAGATGCATTCGAAAGAGATGCAGTGAAGCAAAGCAAAGGTATTTTAAATGAGATGAGACTGTCTGACTGCGAGGGGATCCTCAGGCGGGTTTACACCAGCGTCTCTCAGGAATACTGAACAGCAGTTGAACTCGGCCTTGAATGCAGACCTGAAGAAGTGTTATTTATGTGGAATTTGAAGAGGAGCCATGAAAAAAAAAAAAATCCTTGACAAGTAGGAATATACCGTGTCTGGTTCCATTTGATTGATAACTGATATGAACTGTTTGTTTCACCGAACCACAAAAAAAATGTTCTGACATTGAGTTTGACTTCAAGCATAATCCCTCAATAACACCGTCAATTTATCATAAAACCGATATTTACAGGCTAGCTGCCAATCTTTCAGGAGCACTCATGCAATCTTACCACCACACACAGTTTAAACATGTATTTGAAAGCGCTAGGAGAATGTAAACACAGTGCTTGTGAGGGTATGTCATTACTTTTACAGGTATTCTGGTTCATTACACGGATGTATGGACAGGCAAAGCAAAAAAAAAAAAAAAAAAAAAAAGAAAATTGCTTGGGAGAGGTTCTCTTACATTATCCAGCGCATCCCAAGTGTGTGCAACAGCCAGGCAGTGGCAGCACATGTGTACCAGAAAAATCCTGTCAGTACTCCCAGTGCCTTTTTACATAACAGAGATGCGGATTAAAGTCATTATGTAGTGTTTTTTAATGAGATTTCACTTCTGTTAGGTTCTAACCATCATTTTTCATGAGAAAGATGGAAATTCACTAAGAAGGGAGTTTCTGATACATACTGCTGAATAATTTGCATAAATTGTCCATAAAGTCAGGGCTGTTTTTGTTAAGATTATACCTTTCTTAATGCCATCCACTTACCGAGAGCATTTCTAATTACAGGAAGATAAAGCAAACCGCTTTAATACCAGAAACGTCACCTTTCTAATGCAAAAAAAGGAACATTTTGACACCTGAGTCATGTAGTTTGTCTTTGCCTTCATCCACCCAGCATGTGAGCTCCGGTGAATATTAAGAAGCTGCTACATTCACTGTCTAGACCTCAGTCTGTTTTTCTTCTTTTTATTGGGGAGAAGAAAAAGAGCCGGTCTAAAGCTGCCATAAAAAAAGAAGAAACCTCGTTAAATTCAGAATTTTCAGCTCCATTTAGCATCAAACAAGTACGACACGGCAATCTTCTCCTTATGATAGCAGCACTGTAGAAAATGGAGAATAAAGGGGCAACTATAGCCCCAGTTGCTTCCAATTGTAGAAGCAGATTTTAGATACTTCACCATCATTTTAAATAAAGTAATCAAAGAATTTACGAATTTGTGGATCTTTATGTTATTTTAATTATCCGCCCTTCGAAAACCAAGAAATAAATCATGAGAAATTGTCAACATGGCCCCTACAATCATGAGAAAAGTGTTCTATCATCTGTCCCAACCATCATCTGCTCCAAGGTTGTCAAAATTAGATTTGCATAATGACAATAGTTGAAAAATCTGGCATAAACTCATCTGTATTATTGTGAATTTCCTTGCTTTTGTGTGCTGATGAGAGTGGGCGTGTCCGCCTGTGTTTTACTACATTATAACGTTTGAATCAATCAGAGATTGTGGAGGGGGGTTTTCAGCCTTTCTCAGACGCAATCAAGGAGCGCTCCAATTGAAAATGGTTATGAGTCGCTGATCAAATTGATGAAATTTAAGATTTTTTTTTTTCATGGAGATGATTGAGATTACTAAACCAGAAAATCTATTTATGAGAAATCCTTTTTCAGCATGTAAGATCATTCTTGAAACCTGAAGTTGAGAATGAGTGAAAAAAAGGGGGGAAAGGAAAAAAGAAAAAGAAAAGAAAAAAAAGAGAATGAGTGTTTTTGCAAACTCTCCTGCCCTTGATACAGCAGAATAAAGTGAGCATGGGATTAAGAGATACGACTCCTATATTTTGAGAAAAGGGCAAAATGAGACCCATAGCTTTATTGTGCCGGTGTTGCAATCGATCCACTTCTGTCTAGAATCTTCAAGTTCTCCTTCTCTCTCTCTCTGTGTGTGTGTGTGTGTGTGTGTGTGTGTGTGTGTGTGTGTGTGTGTGTCTGTGTGTGTGTTTCTTTGTGGGATGTTCCAATTTCCTGTCACTGTCCAACAACACAACATTAGTTAGTGATTTCAAACTGACCATTGGTGCAAATATCAGTGTGTGTGATTGTATCTGTGAGTTTACCCTTTGATGGACTGGAGACCTGTCCAGAGAATAATTTCCCTTCACCCCTGGTCAGCTCTCATAGATTTTCCAATCAACAGCGGCTTGTTATAAACTAACTCTGGGATTTTTGCACCAGGTTTTCACCAGATCTCAGCATCCATTCTGTTCAGGTCTGTTGGACTGGATCATACAGGATGAGCATGATGGCTTCCTGCCGCATATACGTTTATGTGGCCATAAATGACTTTCTTCCTCTTCAGACGCATCAATCACAATTCTCCACAGCAGCAGCCGCAACTGCCACATTTGAACCAGAACTAATGGGATGTATCTGTCACTCCAAGCCTGCAGAGTTTACCAGCGTGTGAGTGTAATTTACAATAAGGTCAATCAGCTCCTCCAATGCCACAGGAGTACCTATATATACAGAATACGGATGTCAAACGTATTTTTCTCTTCTTTGCTGTTTGTACTGGATCATCATCGTCCTGTGTCCACAGGGAAGAACAATCACAGCCATAAAAGCAATTTCACTGTGTTTCTGTCAAGGTGACCTCTCTACCACTGCACTCAGAAGTACAGCCACTCTCGTGCACCTTTATATGAGGGAGAAGCTGTTTGTTTTCAGCTCGAGTTCATATCTTATGAATAAGATTTGTACTTCATTATGACCTCTGTGAGTTCAACCAAATGATCCCAAACAGAGCTGTTTACTCTCCCGGACATGCTAAATAGGATTTCCAGATATAATCTAGGTGCCTGAATAATAAATCCACTTTGGGTTCTTTGACTTTGAATACATTTCTGATTTGTCAAACGGCTCCAGTTTGAGTTGAGAATTTCCTGGCGTGAGAAAACACGTCAAGGAAACAGTTTTACTTTTGTTGCTGCTTTCGTTCACACATATTTGCACATTCCCCGCCTGCGCCATTAAGCCCGCATACCTGCCGCACAGTAGCCTCGGGCCATACGCAGCCATCAGTCAGCATTAAATGATTCTCAGAAATATGCAAACAAATCTTTGCAGTGCAGATAATTCCATGAGCATGACGGAAACATCAATTTCACATTCGGTAAAGCCAAAGCAAGTGAGCCATTCATCCGAGATTTCTAATGCTATATATTTAACATAATAAACAACTGCAATTGAACTCTAATCTTTTTTGAAGTGGTGTGGTCACAGGCTGCCTGGATATTTATACATAAAAACAAGGCCCACTGACATTACGGTGCTGAAGAATCAAAGGAATGCTGTAACAATCCGGCCAGAGCACCGAGGTGTAACCAGACATTCTGGTGAACAACTGCACTGCAGAAACAAACAGCTAACCTCAGCCTGTCATTGTCTCATAAGCAATTTCTCCCACGGTGCTGAGAGAGATTGAGAAAAACACCGACATGAATGCAAATGTCTACAATTAAGCTATGCAGTGCAAAATTAGAAGTTGAATCATAGGCTGGACTGATTAGGGAAGATGGTGCGGAATCACAGCCTAACATTATATTTAATATCTGCACATGCTGATGAGCTTTAGGTGACAACAAGGATGGCTTGGGAACACAACACCAATGACACATCCTCATAGGAATTCAATTCTAAGTGTGAACCTTTTACAGCATAAAAAAAACACTGGCGCTGTTGTATGTGTGTGTGTATTTGTGTGTGTGTGCGTGTCCACCTCTGACCCGAGGCATTAACAGAAACATTCAAGACTCTGACAGAGGTCAGCGCCCTCACACAACCTTTCCACAAACACAGCAACGGATCCACCAAACACCGTAATGAAAGTCCTGCTGCTAATCTCATCCAGCGCTGAAGACGTGACAGATGCCCACAAATCAAATGAAAATAGGAGCCGGTGAAACATGGACACCCTGTCCGCAGCCTCATTGGTGGATATAACACGTTACATAATCCCTCTGCCAGGCTCCGTGCTTATTCCATCACATGTAAATTGGGAAAAAGATTAAATTTCTCCAACAGGAAAGAAGAAGGCTTTTCAAATATAGGGGGCTGCTGTAAATAAGCATTCAAAATATTATTCTAGCAGCTGTGGGAGCCGAGAGGAGCTGAGAGCTAATATTGCTGCGAGCTGCAGGTCTGCTCTCACAACCGCTGGGTGGAACTGGCGCTGCGAGCAGGTCAATATTAGATTCCAATCCTCCCCAGAACAACTTGTTAATGTGTCTGAGAAAGAAGGAAAAAAAATCCAATTTCACCACATCTCAGGACACTTTCGGTTTCATCACTTCTTACAAATTTCCAAGCTGATGTCCTGTTGATCAATATTCATCGTCTGCATGTGTAATTTTGTTAGGAGGGGGATGGATTGCATATTTCTCTATTTCCACCTTCAAGCTGCAAGTGTTGAGGGTCTTGGCTGAAGTGCTGGGCTCAGAGGAACAATTGAACATGACCTTCATAATACACATATTCCCCTTGTTTGTGTTGCTTTGGGTTTATTCCTCTTTTTGTTATTTCTCTTGGTGTGTACTGCAGTAGATGTGAATGTCAGCAATTTGTTTGGGTGGCTGGAGGAAAGGGAAACATCCAGTAGAGTCCCAGCTGTGAGAAGAAAAGGTCATCTGTCAAAACAAATAAAAATAATTTAAAATGAAAATGAAGCTGTAGTTCTTGTTGGATTATCAAAATGGTTGTAAGAAAAAGTTAAAAACTCAATGACATCGTGGTTCGATAATTTCTGTAATCCTTCTAGAGGAAGTGAGAAATCCAAATGTTTTCCTATCATATTCTTAAGCTGACTTGAGCTGTTATTTGATGGCATGTCAAACAGAAAAAAATGCTCAACACGTCTTAGATTTCTCCTCCTTCCTTCCTGTGGTCTCTCCATCGGCATGAAAAGACAAATTTCTGGATTTTCTTTTAGACAAGCACTCCAATCTTCTTAGATAATGACACAGGAAGGGAGGGGCACAATCCAAAACTTTGCGGATCAGTGTCTGGGAGGGGGGGCTGGATGGATGGAGGCAGGGAGAATCCCTCCGCTTCAGCTCATGACTCATTTTTTTTCCTGTCTGTCAGCACAACAAGTCTTCAAACTTCTACCTGGGACTCAGCGTGGCAGATACAGCGATTATCTCAGGGGGTTGTAAACCTAACGCAAACTCTTTACATCAACCGAAACAGCGGCCTCTCATCCTTGTGTCTATACACACACACACACACACACACACAAAACACACACACACTGTGGGGAGGTCTGCGATTATCAGGCGAACACGCACCCTCATGTTGAAGATCAATTGGGAACTTGAGCAAGCATTGTTCGCTTTTACATGTGTGCTCATCAAACTCCTGGAAGCTTTGAGATAAGCCCAGTTAAGGATCTAAATGATAACAAAATGCATGTTGAGACGGCTTCGAATTGAATATAATTAGAAAACTGTGGTTATTGCAAGCACGCCAAGCAAGGTATTAGCTGTCCCTGTCAGCAGCGTCCTCGTGAATATCAGGACAGCTGTCACTGGATTACTTTGCTTGGGAAGAAATCCTAAAAACAGTACGACTCCCAGGCAAGTTTTGAGGTTGTTGAGTTTCTTCCATCAGTTTTGTGGATGTATGTCGTCTAAATTGTGGGTTAAAACTTGTTCAATTGTACCCTCGGTGGTTTTGCCTCAACACTGGGGCTCATTAGTGTCTGCAGGCTGATTATTTTTTAACCGATATGAAAGTTTTATGCCCTTTTATGCCGTTTAATCAGAGCAGTCTCTGCTTTGACCAGTTTTATAGCTTGCACATGTGACATGAAATACCAAAGTATTCACTGGGTTGGTGTTGGAGTTGTATTTGAAGCATGAGAAAGTAGCTTATAAAATCCTGCAGTAAAGTTTCTCATATTTAATTTTTATGAGTAACATCACTATATTTTTGAATATGAGCTTTGTGTGAGTGCTCACTTTTAACACAACTTGGAATGACTGCACAAAGTAAACAAAACAGTGACAGAAAAATTCTTGTGCTTTTAAGAACATGTCAAATAAGCAAATATTTTTACACAATCGTCACCTTTTGCTAACTGCTACCAGCCTTTTTAAAACCTTCTACTGTAACTAGTAGATTTGGTTAGTTATTTCCAAGAGTTTTCTGAACACAGAGATTCTGCAACAACAATGTTATGGCTTTCCTAACATTTGCCATTTGCTGTTTTTATGTAATTGAATTGTAATTGTTAATTTTGCCATACTTCTATTGCAAACTCAAACACATGCACCTTATTTGCCACGGATGCAGACACGATAAAACTGTAATACTAGAAAATGCTTCATTAGGCACTCAGTTATTAAAGTAAGCTCAATTATATTACATATTTTACAGGTTTATAGCTAATAAACCCCACATAGCCAATAATCGTGTTGGAGTATGATGCTTTAATTTGTGAGTTTGTGACGGCCCTGTAAAGTAGTCACATAGCAAGACCGGAAGTAAGTAGGCACTTGTTCTGGTATTATCATCAAGCTGACTCAACGCGTAAGCAGTCTCCATTATTAGACCCTGGTTGTCAACAGAAAATTATAACGATAGGACCGGGAACATTGGAAGCTCTGATAGCCACTATAAAAGCAAATGATGGCTGGCCCAGTCCCATTTTGGACCCGGCACTCAGTAACCCATAAAAACCCCATGCACAGGCTATTTGTACCCCAGCTGTTTTTAGAGTGAGAACACACAGTGTGGGTTGCCTTTCGTGTATCTAAGCTGTAAATCCAAGGAGAAGCATGTTTAATATATACTGACCCACTCAGGATATTAAAGTACCTCCATGTGGAAACTCTTCTCTTGACCACTGTAGCAGGTACCTATCCCTTTCACCACAAGCAGCATCCTCGCATCTTCTCCCTCGCTCTCTGACAACCACTTGTCCACGGCGTAGGTGTTGCTCAGTAAAAATATCCCCTCCAGAATGCAACACATGTAACGGCTTCATAGCCACGATGAGTGATGTAGGATGCAAGGTTGGGTTCGTGCCAAAGTAACAGCTGTACACAGGGGGGAGACTGAGGGAGTCAGCTTTGGGGTGAACCTTTAACGGGGGAGCATGAAACGGCACGTTCATACTTTTGTGGTCATCGGGTGAAAGCTGCTGCGATGGCAGCGGATGGTAAAATCTAGAGGAGCCACATGAAAGGGCCTCAACTGGCAAAGGAAGGAGTTCCGTCTAATTCCATCGGCTGCTATTACAGACGTCGGCTAAATTGGAGCCTAAAGAACACACAGACTGTTTTTTCACAGCAGTGGGAAACGGCACGCGAGGCTACAGACAGGAGGACATTAGTGTGAAAAGTGTGGGAGCCCATTCTGAAAAGGGCACTTGGTAGGTGATTGTGTGATTGTGAGGGAACTTCACTGTAGCACTGAGCTGATTTGAGGGTGGGGAGAACTCAAGTGAAGAAAATGTGCAGAAGCGTTGAAGCTTCATCTCACAGAGATGTGTTCAATTTGTCTAATTCAAAACAGCTCGACATCAGATGGAAAAAGACAGAGGCAACAACCCTATAAAGTAAATTAGTGCAGACTCTTCCATCCTTTTAATGCTTCTGCTGTTGTTCAGGGGACCTTTTTAATGTGAACGCAATAAAACGACAAAGGGTGAAAAAAACAGTGTCTGAGTCTCAAAGGGGCTGGAGTGTGGCCCACACAACCTCTCACACATTACACTCGTGAGAAGACAGTTCCCGTCCTGACATTTTATACTGCTGCTGCACGTCATGTTACTGGGCAGATCTGCTGTGTCATGTTCCCGCCAGAAGGAAAAAGATAAAAAAAAAAAAAAAAAAAAAAAGTCTCATGGAGACACTTTAAATTCATGTTTCGTTGCACAGTGACACTGCTATCTAGTTTTGTGTTTACACAGAATTTGATTTATTCACAAATCTTCCTGACAACAAACCTACGCCATGTTTACTTCTCCTCTATGTCTCGGTGGAACTGAAAGTGGAGCGATTTTTTTTTTTTTTGCATTTACATCGTTTCCAGTCTGAGGAAGTTTGTTTCAGGTTGCGACAACAAGTGGGGGAAACATGTGGAAGACACAAAACCTGCACATTTATTTACCCTCAAAGTGGAAATGCAAATGTGGAAGACCGCCTCGGGGCCTTTGTGGACAGTGATAATGAGAAGGCACAAAGAAAACCGGACAAAGCTAACTGGGATTAATCTGCCTGGCCTGTCAGACTGGATAGATTGCTACATCTTTTTTAACTGTGTAACAAAGAGCTCCCCTTAAGAGGATTATTACCGCAGCGTCATCTGTGTCCAAATGCAAGATGCCAAAAGTTCACATGCGAGGGTCCTGCACTCGTCCAATGGGACGCGACTCTGTTTGGAGACATTCCTGACATGACAGCTTGACTGAGACAACTCCTCTTCATGTACCCAGGAGAAGCTTTAATCTGCAGCTCCCCAACATTTATGCTCGGCACAGATTAGGCAGCAGTCCGCACCCCGCAAGGTGTCCCGTTGGTACCACACGGGGGGGTAGAAGTTAGAAACACACATCAAGGCTTACTTACTTACTAAGCAAATAACTTTAAGTGCTGCGTGTCTGCCGCACATATCCTCATATTCTCGGAAAAAAACCACTTAATCCCCTCTTTATGATAAGCTGTCGAGGAGCTTGGGCTGTCTGCTGTGGGGCTACAGAGGCACCAACAC
Organism: Parablennius parvicornis; assembly: GCA_900302745.1. Classification (NCBI taxonomy): domain Eukaryota; kingdom Metazoa; phylum Chordata; class Actinopteri; order Blenniiformes; family Blenniidae; genus Parablennius; species Parablennius parvicornis. The sequence goes on along the minus strand of OMNM01062523.1, from coordinate 5,375 downwards.
CGGGACTTAAGGTTTCAAAGGCACCTCAAATTAAATTAAATGCTGTTGCACTCTAAATCTTGGAGCTCATACGCGCCGAGTCCAAGTAGCAAATGGAATATTAGTGCCTACGGGTCGGGGATGGCTGCTCCCAAAGGCCAAACACGAGTGACCCTGCCTGAGCATCGTAACTCATCCTGCTGCACTCGCCTACATTCCAGTCTTTGCATGGTCAGGTCTCCATCTTCGTCCACGCTGCTGTTCCAAAAAAACTCACTGAGAAGTCAGTGATCATATCAACAAATTACCCCAAAACCCTCTGGTTTCTGCCTCGTCTGCAGCACAGACAGTCGTAAAAACAAGCACAGGCTTGTGAGGGCGCAGTGCAGGTCAGGTCTGTCCCGACAGCTGAGCATGAAGTCCGAGTTTGTAGCTCAAAGCTGTCATTCACACCCGCCTTCTTCTCAGTGCCCTCCTGTAACCTAATAGTGGTCCCCTCTGCGCCTGTTCACACTTGGATTTGGCCCATAAGTGGGTCTGACTAAAACCAGATCACAAGTGTGTTTGCCAATTCCGCAACGCAGAAAGATGAAAATTGCAGAAATTCAAATGGTTTGTGCCCTTTGATGATTGCGAGCCGAACACGCAGCATTACAACACTGAAACAGATACCCGAAAAGTTTCTCAAACAACTTTCAGGAATGGAAAAGTTATAAAGTTCACGTATAATTTGTTTATATTACAATCAGTTTCTCTTCCAGACTGAAATGTAAGACACTGTACAGCAATCTGTAATCTTGGGTACACTGTAAAACAGAATCCGGAGTTTGTTTTTGAAGCTCTTCAGTACCACACTGAGATTTGAAACACAGCTTCCAAACTGCCATAGCTCAAATCTCGTGTAATTACTGTGTCTTGAAGATGTGGTGGCATTAAATATTCAAGTCTTGTATAAAACATATTGGCAGTAAATCTATCAAATCCAGAACAAAACAATGTTCTGTGAAAAAAAATAGAAAAACATTGGGATTTTCTTCCTTTTTTTGTGGTTGTTCACGTCATCTTGGAGGAGTCGAGTAGGGGGACCATAAACCCAAGTTTGTGGGTGGTGTGTGTGTGTGTGTGTGTGTGTGTGTGTGTGTGTGTGTGTGTGTGTGTGTGTGTGTGTGTGAGCAGTGCTGTCCCTTGCCTCTGCTCAGCGTGTGCAGCAGCTGCAGCGTTCAGCCTCAGTCTACACTGTAGGGGCCATTCTGCTGTCTGAAAGACTGATAGATACAAAGAGGAGAATGGTGATGAGAGATGACTTAGAAAGATTGCGCTGATGGTGCGTTTCAAAAACACCCCCCCACACACACACACACACACCCCCACCCCCCGCCTGCAATTCAACATTAATATGACGGGGAAAACAAAAACCATGCTTCCAGGTCAAGGCCCTAAAATAAGCAGCACGCTGCTTCTGGATGAGGAGATCACGAGTAATGCAGCCATGTGAGTGTATGTTGATTTCACAGCTCCTGACCAGAGGGTGGGCAAATCTTGACAGGATTTTGAGGCAAGTTATGCCCACCTCCTCCCTTCCCCTCACTTTTCCTAATGCTTTATCATCTTCTGGTTGCCACACAGGAAAGGAAAAAGCACGAAAAAAAAAAAAACTGGCCTCCAGATGCTGACGTACGCCTGATGCACACATATGTTAGTGAGGAAAAACCCTGCAAGCGAGGCAATCAATTCTCACACTCTATAGAAACAAACAGTCATGCATGCACACAAAGGCAGCTCAACATGCACGGCACCCACAGTCTAATGAGACCGAATCAGAGCGAGTGCATGAATGGAGCGGTCTGTTTCAGCCCGTGGCACCAAGCAGCAAGCAGAGACGAGCTCTCATGCAACGTCCCATTCATGGGCTGGCACCGCAGCCAGAAAATGGAGCTCGCTCACCAGCCCCATCACTGTACGGAGGTATTATAATTACAGAAAGAGGGAAGGGGGAGTCTCCGTGCACGAGTGCTCCCTGTAGGCCTACCAGCCCCCCACAAATCCCATCCTACTCTGTTCTCCGTCCCCCATCCCCCCGCTCCTAAACCTCCTCCCTCTTCATCATCATCATCCATCAAGGACCATACGGGCTAACTCTCACTCCTTATACATCCCACACATTACATACCGCTGCCTGTGAATTGCAGTTGTGAGCTGGAGGTCATGTGACGCCTTTACAATATAATTCAAAACCAAACCTCCTTATGATTGAAAAAAAAAAAAAAAAAAAAAAACGAAGAAGCTGATTCTGATTTGGAGCTTAAATTTGACCTTGATTTCTCCGTGTACTGTGGAGCTTCATCTGACGTATGCTTTAGTCATTCTATTATCCGTATTTTTACCAATTATCTACCTAAAAAAAAATCCTCTCCACTTTGTCTGAGTACAAAGGAATCTCTCCAGGTGCCAGTTACAGCTCTGGAAATTACCCTGGTGTGTCCTTCACAGCATTTCTTTCTCCATTATATATACTCTTAAAGAATAACTGCAAACACTCTTTATTAATATTAACTGGTGGTGTAATGTACCCACACATTTAGCTCTGTAACTAATTTCAGATAAACACAACACTCACAAGTCACATACGTCAACGTGAAGGGGAATAATCAGGTTTTACAATGATACACTGTTTATGATAAAATGACAATTCAAGATTCAATCAAAGTCATGTTTCCAAACTTTATAGTTACTTAAGTTAAGATTTGAACCGAATGTCTTGCAGTGTATCTTGACAGTTGGATTAAGAGAAAGAAACGTTTAGTTCCACTAATGAACTGAAAATGATCATTTCTGAGCTGCAGGCCGGTGTGGTGGCTTTTCTCAGAGACTTCTGTTTCTCCCAACAGTTCAAAAACACATGCTTGAGGTTGATATGTGACTCTCAATGGCCTGGAGAGCTGATAACTAGATATTAAATGAGATTATTATCATGAACCACACATTAACAACTTCTAATTTAGTGCGCTGCACTTAAATCCAAGTGATTAGCACAGGATGCACTTCCAAATTAACCCTTTAACCCTTCATCAACCGAGTCACCATATCTGATTTAAAGATCATAGATATGGAAAATGAAAGAGGTTCTGATTGTGTGGCGTTTTTAGAATTTGGGCAAATAATAAAGAATAACACTAAAATTCTCATATATTTACATAAACACGGATGTGTTGTCCCTTTGCTTTGGAAAAGGTCTCAGGACGAGAAAAATCTATTTAAATATGAAAAAATTTTCATTTTAAAGCACAGTTCGATGAGACCAATGTGACCACTGACACGTACTTGGTGGTATTTCATGACTTTCGTTGCAAATTAAATATTACATTGCTAGGCAGTGGTACTGAATAGAGCCAAGAACATATATCCTGTTTAAGCAAAATTTCTAAGCTTTGAATAATTAAATCTGTATGATTTTGGTCACATTTATATTTTTCTGACATATTTTATTATAGATAAATGGCACATAAAGGTAGTAATTTGTTAGTTTTATGTCTTCTGGTAAAAATGTACTTTGGAAATCTCCTTTAAGAAACTCTGGAAGTACAAGAAGATATTCAACCAGGATATACTTCTGGATACAACAATAACAGTGTTAAAAAATAAGTGCGTTTACACTGCAGCAGCGGACACACTGACAATGGTGTAGTTAGTATGCCGGTCCACGAGAGGGCGCTGTTGCTCGTTTTTGTAATGAAACCACACAGACGTGTGTGCAGAGAGCAACACGCTAAAAGCGTGAACAAAATGGAGAGAATCCGACATTCGTATGTGTAACGGAGTTAAAAAAGTGCATTTTATTAATCATCAATTTCCATTCATTATTGTTGTTGTTATTGTTGTATTTGCGAATTTTATCTGAAATTGCCCATGTTTTATTTATTTTGCTTTATTTTTGAATTGCCTTCCTGCACCCTTGTCTTAGTCGTCCCTCCCGAGCTTCCGTAGTCCCTCAGGTATACTGCTCAGTGTTGTTTTACGTGGCTGAGAGTAAGTTGCAGGAAAAATCACTGTGGCGATATTTTGTCATTTTCTTTATAAATGTCGCGTTTTTATATCAAGGTTTTTAGTGCATACTGTTCATCGTCATATGGCGTCATGTTACCAAGCTGTTTTGTCTTGTTTGGGTTGTTATTTTAAGTTTTAGAGATGTTTTAAGTGTCGTTCATTTTGGCGTCATTGCCTGTAAAAGCGCGCTCTGTGACGTCGGCAGCCCGGTAAACACTGCTCTTGTTTCATGTTTTAGGACTGAAGTATAAAAAGATAAGGAGAAGACGGGTCCTGTTAATGTCTTCTGCAGGTATATGATTTATTTTGGGTTTTCTCTTTGTTTCCGTTCTTTTGTTCCACCCTCATGTACTATATTTTTGTGTCCACTTGGTGGCTGTGTTCCAAATGTATTTGATTTTATTTCATATTTCATATTTAATGTTCTGAGTTCACTTTAAAAATACTACTCAGTGTTGTTTTAAATGGCTGAGAGGACTGAAGTATAAAAAGATAAGGAGAAGACGGATTAATTGTCCTGTTAATGTCTTCTGCAGAAAATAAAAAGAACGGGAGAACCCTCAGTCATCTTATTGATTAACCACAAGTTTCCCATCTGTTACAGAAGGTTTTTTACCCATTTTTACCCATTTACTTGAGTAGGATGTATAATGCATAATTCAATTGCTGAGGAAGTGACAAGTGATGTTTTTGTTTGTTTTGTTTTTTTGTTTTTCCATTCTCTTTTTGTATGTGTGTTAATTTTACAGATATTTTTACACGAGTTTTGGGCTTATATGCTGCTGGTTGGCATTGTAGTTTAAATCTATGTAAAAAAAAATTTGATACACCCTGAGTCTTGATATTTGTTTGTTTTAATCTGAAAAATCCTTAAAGTGTTAAAAAAAAAAAAAAGCTGTTAACGTTGTTGCGAAAAAAGTCCAGGGACCATGCGGTTAGAACAAAACTTATTTCATCAGATGTGTATCATGTTTGTTGTTTGTGTGCATATGCGGCGGTGACTCCAGTGAACCGGTAGGAGACTGAGTTCAGTCTTCCGCTTCAACTGCCCTTACTTCACCACACACCGCATGTTTAACACCTTTGTGCATGTTTACGGTGCACTCGCCCACTTTTTTTTCAAAATTTATTTATTTATTTATTTTTTTTATTACACCAAAGAAAATCAAAAGAACAGCACAGCAATTTTCTCACCGCGCAGCTCTTTCCCCCCCGGCCCTTGTTTCCACTGCCATATCTGGAAGTCGTTCATCGCCTCATCCATGCATTGGTCCCGGCACACCAGTTCCAGCCATGTCGGCCCGGAACGCAGCGGCTTGCGGCGGTGACAGAGCGGGAGGCGAACCGGCAGG
>OMNM01062509.1:0-13225 GCA_900302745.1 Parablennius parvicornis | reverse complement strand
CACACACACACACACAGACACACAGACAGACACACACACACACACACACACACACACACAGACAGACAGACAGACAGACACACACACGCAGACAGACAGACACACACACACAGAGACAGACAGACACACACACACACACACAGACAGACAGACACACACACACAGACAGAGACACACACACACAGACACACACACAGAGACACACACAGACAGACAGACAGACAGACACACACACACACACACAGACACAGACAGACAGACACACAGTCAGACACACACACAGACAGCGACAGACAGACAGACAGACACACACAGACAGACACACACACACAGACAAATACATAGACAGACACATACACACACACACAGACAGAGACACACACAGACAGACAGACATACACACACACACACACACACACACACAGACAGACACACACACAGACACACACACAGACAGCACACACAGCACACACAGACACAGACAGACAGACACACAGACACACACAAACACAGACACACACACACACACACACAGACAGAGACACACAGGCACACACACCATATTTCTGCAGAACTGAACCTGGTTTTTTTTCACGCCACCTCCTCTCCTCTCCCAGACCGCTCCTTATCTGCAGGCTGGATCGGGCTGGTGGGTCGCAGGGGGCCTCGCTCCAAGCAGCCCTTCATGGTGACCTTCTTCAGGGAGAATCAGATCCCGTGCCGGCCGCCGCGTGCCGTCAAGACGCATCCTCGCAGGAAGAAACCCAAATACGACCTGCCTGTGCCCAGCATCCACAGTAAGACCAACTGCAGCGCTGCGGCTCGGTTAAAGTCATTCTAGTCCAAGTGGCCTCACACTTCTGAGCCAGTGAATGACACCATGAGAACCTCAAGTTGTAACTTTGATTGTTTGGTAACTTTAATTTTCAAGGCGAAGCTCCTGATTGTTAAATGAATAATAAGTTAGGCCTGACATAACTCCTAATGTCTCCTTTATTTTCAGTTTAAGAGCACAAGTTTAATTAAATATGTGGGCGAACACGCAGCCTGCATGTTATATCACTTTAAATCACTGCAGCACTTTCAATAAGTTAATTTCTTTTATAGTATAATGAAACTCAATAAAATGTAACCTTATAATAATTTAAACTCATATTTATGCATATATACAGTGAATTCCATGACGAAACCATAGTTAATCTCAAACAGTATGTTTACTGGATCTGTATGCCCTCCTTTAACTGACTAACTCGGGAGTATGTGGAAGTGAACTGCTTTTCTTTCCCGTCCCATCTTCCCCTGTCCTCTGTCCTCTGTCCTCCTGTCTTCCCCTGTCCTCAGTCCTGTCCTCCCGTCTTCCCGTCCTCTGTCCTCTGTCCTCCTGTCTTCCCGTCCTCAGTCCTCTGTCCTCCCGTCCTTTCCCTCACCCTGCCTTCTATCCTGTCTATTTCCTTGTTAGTGTAGTTGTTCCATTTAAATGTGAAGTTATTGTTTTTTATAATCCCGCTGCTCCTTGTCCTGTTTGTCATCCTGTTGTATATTGTTTTGTGACTCGCCTTAGCCTATTGTTACGTGTGACATTTTTCACATCAGCCTGTCTCGGGACAACAGATGGAAATTAGCCTATACCTATAATCTGACATATTTACATATGCTATATGCTCATTAATATGTACTGTCTCAATTTAAATAAATAAATAAATAAATAAATAAATAATCCACCCTGTAATTTTGATTATTTACTCAATTTAAAAATGTTCCAAACTAAGAGTGGTGAGATAATTAGATGGGAAACTGACATGGAATCTGCATATGAAGGATTTCTACAACTTGTGTAAATAATGAGAAGGCTAGATACGTTTACTTTAAACATCTCATATATTGACATAAACACAATGGATTTAGATCAGTTTTAGTTTCCCCATAAATAAATGGCATAAAATTCCAATTCTTTCTTGCTTTCTTTTTAAACTTTTGTATCTTTTAAAAGTCTTAACACTGAATTAACCTTCAGAATTTCCTATGTTTAAAATGTTCCAGTTTTTTTATTAGTAATGTGAAGAGTTGGATTATCATGAGAAACATCTGAAAGATTCCAGATGTGAGTGAATGTAATGAATGACTGAGAATAATGAATTGTATTAGTTGAAGTCATCAGCGTGTTCATAGTAATAATTAATAGTTATTTTACTTGACTAACTTTAACAAATGTCTTTTTATTTTTCATAAAAGTGAATTAAAATTAAAATCTTTCTCTCTGTGTTCAGATCGCAGTCCTGTGAACAACGGAGGTCAGCCCTGTAAAAAACACGAGCTGTATGTCAGCTTTAGTGATCTGGGCTGGAAGGTCGGTTCTCCCTCTGTCTGCAGACTTATTTCAGTTTTACTCTCAAAACTGATACAATCTGATGTTTTTATGTTTATTAACGGTTTCCTTCTTTCTGTTCAGGACTGGGTTTTGGCTCCCACTGGATATTCAGCGTACTACTGTGACGGAGAGTGTTTCTATCCTCTGGGCTCCTGCATGAACGCCACAAACCACGCCCTCATCCAGCAAGTGGTCAGAAACTCCACGCACGCACGCACGCACTCTCTGGTTTTTAAGTCTTTTTCATCACCTGTCTAGTCTCAGTTTAACAGTTAATGACAAACATTAGCCTGATTTTAAACGGTTTCTGAGCTGGATTCAACCTGCTTCCTCAGCAGTTTTCAGTCTGATTGTAAAAGGTTTTGGATTAAGTTTATGGTTTTTAACCTAATTTGTTAGTGTTGTTTTGTTTCTCTAGATTTCAAAGTTCAGGAGAACAATCATTGGATCTAGTTTTAGCCTGGTTTCTAAATATCTGTTGGGCTTTGTGTGACCTGGTTTCTCACCTGTCCAGCTTCATTTTAACACGTTTAATGACAAACATCTGACCTGGTTTTAACCTGGTTTCCTCAGTCATTTTCAGCCTGGTTTATTACCGTTTTGGCTTAAGTTTATCTTGCTTTTTAATCTTGTTAGTTTAAAAAAACCAACAAAGAAACAAACGCTGATTTAACAGTTTATAACACTCGTGTCGTCTGGGTTCACCTGCTTTTTCTCAACGTCAGCTGAGGGTCAACATGCTTTGGGACAAACCAGGTCGGGTTGTTAGTGAGTGATCTTTCTCCTTGTTCCTAACTGCTTTGGCTTCACACTAGTTTTTCACAATGTGTCATTTAATATTTGGGGTCAGTTTTTCAACATGTTTTGGTTCAAGTTCATTCTGGTTTCCAAGAAGTATTTTTTCTACCTGGGTTCAACATGGTTTCTTATGTTTTTAAGCCAAAGTTTAACATGGTGTAGGACATAATTAGTCCTGTTATTTCCATCTGCTTGATTGTTCCATGTGAACATAGAAGAATTTTATTCTGGTTGTTGCACGAGATGAGCTGGATTCTGGTTGTAGAAGGTCTCAGTCCAACAGGTTTTAAGACAAGGCTCTAAAACTATAATCAGCGTCTAATGAGAGCTTCAAGAAGGGATTGGGACGAGGATCTGATGTCGAACTGTCGTCTCTCTTTCCTGCCAGGTCCACCTTCTGAAGCCTGACGAGGTCCCGAAGGCGTGCTGCGCCCCCACCAAGCTCAGCCCCATCTCCGTCCTGTTCTACGACGACAACAACAACGTCATCCTCAAAAAGCATCGCAACATGGTGGTGAAGACGTGCGGCTGCCTATAAGAGCAGGAGAGGAGTCCTCTCGCATGAGGGATTTCTGTTTTTTAACACAGGAAATCTGCAGAAACCTGATCCCAGATCAGATGATCAAGTTAAATCAGCACTTTAAAGGCATCGTAGGCTCAGATTTCTGCGTTTTCAATAATTTTCAGAATAGTTGACGGTTTCTCTGAATAATGGAGGATCAGTTTGATTAATGTTCAGAGTTGTGAGGAGAAGCTATTTTCAGAGAACTTTAAAACCATTATACCCTTTCAAAATTCACCTTGTCACATGGAAATAAACAGTTTAATGGACTTCTGTCCATTATAATCTCTCCTTTGAAGGGCAAATGATACTGGATGGTGAAACAAACATTACTGATGCCTTAATTACCTGAGAGCAACATGAAGAGAATATCAAATTGCTTTGAATTCAATTTAAAGAAAATGTTTACAATCAGAACTTGAGACGGACTGTAAATGGTGTGTTTTAATAAAGTATTTCTCATTTTAATACAGAATAAAAAGGACACTATATCCACCCGTGCATTTTTCATTAATGTGTTGTGGAGACATTTACAACACAATCATCAGAAAAGACCAGTCACATTAAATACATGGTTCAATTTATTGAAAAGAGTAAACAAAAATACAGTGAAAGCAAATTGGTTAGGTTTTTATCTGCTAGTGAACATAAAGAACCAAAAGGAATGAATCGTTTTGGCAGTAAATCAACTCAGTGGGCGGGGCCTCCCACATTTTCCACTGAAAGCGTCGCTGAACACAGCGTCGTGTAGTTAGAGTAGTAAGAATGGAAAACGAGGGTCTGGTTTGCGTCGCAGATCTCTTCCTGTTGTAACTGAAGTGTAACAAACGTGGGTTTATTGCCGAGATGATGTGGGGAGTTTCTTAAAAAGGAATCACGAGGGAGTTGCTGTGTGGTCTAACGTGAGGTACTGTTGTTTCTGAGTGTGGAAACCTGTGGAGCAGCAGAGGAGGCAAACAAAACCAAACACGAAATATACTTCAAAATAAAATGGAATTACATGATGAGTTTTGGTCTTTTTTTTAACAGCCAATGGTCCTGCACCTTCATTTTCTAAGAGGGTGTGAAAACTGAGTCGACTGGAGCAGTGCAGCGTCCGCGTGTCCGAGGAGACGCCACCATTCACACGTTTCTTTAATTTCTTGTTAGTTTTTTTTTTTTGTTTTTTTTTAAGACAAACCCTCCCCGTCGTTAGTGGCAAGATAAGTTCAGCATCAGCAAATTGTCACGCTGGTTCTGCTGACTGGGGACGCCCCCATTGATCACAAAGCAAGGTAGTTGCACACAATAAATAGAAAAGTGGGCTGCTGGTGTATCTCTGCCCCATCGTTACTGTTTTCTCTTACACAAACACACACATACGTACACAGCACATACACACATCCGCCCCCCTCCCGCTGTCTGTGAATACTGACAGGTCCCAGTGTTCGTCGTCAACATCCTTCAGGCCGTGAGTCAACGTTTACTTCGTGGTCAATGTGGATCTGGAAATGAAAGGTTAGATATTTGGTTTAGTTTTAGATTTGACAGCATCAAGCTCAACAAGTCGGAAAAGCTGAGAATAAACCCTTCGTACACCTGCTGCAGACGGGTGTACGCTGTTCATGTTTTCTGGCACCTGTCTCAGGTTAGTGTGTCTAAACTGCCGTAATGACTTTGTTCTGCCTTCAAGCGTAGGCTGGGATCATCTCCACAACTTTAAATGGAAGAATCTTGCTATATAGAAGAGGGATGGACGTAAATATCATGAAGAAAAAATCTCTCTGAGTTTATTTTTCAAGCTTTTACAGAACTTGCTCTATCTATTAAAAAGACAAAACAAAAACAAAAAACCTGACTTTCACCCTTCCATTGGTGTAAAAACTAGACGGCAGTCAGACATATTTTTTAAGGCTGGTTCAGCAGCACAACACTAACCTGAGAATATTCTCACATTACACTTATGAAACGTGCACTTCTATACTCTTACCAGGACCAGGTCCAATCTGCGGCGCTTTATGCCTGAACGTCAGCCAGCTCAGGAGGCATCGGGGATTTCGGGTGTTTGCTCTCAAAGTGCTGCTTGAATGTTTTGGGGTCGGGCATCTGTGTCTGAAAGAGTAAAGACAGCACGCTTGTTATGTTGTCTGTGAGGACAACATATTTGTTGTCTACTTTATAACATTGAAACATTGAAAATTGTTACATTGAAAAAAAATATAATACAGTTTCTAGCATGTGTATGTGTCTAAGCACTGTCGTCAAAGACAAACAACAACCTAAATATTTTAAAACAGGTCATTGTTTCATTTTCTTAATAATCTGAATAAATCATTGATCAATGGCTGTTACAAGTAGAATATACATGTATATAAATCAGTTGAATGCGGGTTGCTTTTTCTATTTCACTGTCTTCCTAAAACATCTAACAATACCATGTTTTGTGCAACTTGAAAGAAATGAGCTACCTTCATCAAAGAAACAAAAGTTCTGCCTGTAGGTGGCAGTGTTGTCATCTGTCCTCAGCCACTTCTTCCACTGAAGAAGCCAAATCAAGGCGAGCTCCCAGTTTTAGCTCTACCAGCGACTGCTGGCTGAATCCAGAAACATTCAACTATAAAGATATTTCCAACTTTCCATTGAAAACCCATTTATTGTTTTTGCTAATTGACAAACCATCGTCCGGAGAAGCTGCCTCCGAATATACAGCGATCAGCCATATTAGAACTACAGACTTGTGGGACAGATCAGGCAGCAGGAGAATGTTTAACTCTTAACGTGTATCTGTTAATCAGGAAAATGTACAGGTGAAAATATTTCAGCAAATTATTAGACAACGGTGTCAAACTGACTGCACTGGTCATGTATTTAAAAAAGATGACCCCGGAGGCTAAGGCCACATTTACATGACAATGTTTCAAGTGAAAAAGCACCGTTTGGTTTCAGAAAAGTTTAGTGTTTACACAGCGTTTTGAAAATGATGTCCATTTACACAGAAATGCCACCAGTTGGTGCTGTTTCTTGTATTTGTGATGAAACAACACACAGACACAAGGTGCACAGTGTATTGTTATTATGGTGACTGTCAACTATAAAACTACCAAGTCCAAGGAGAACATGGACCGGGAGTCATGGCACTCTGAAGAAACATTTACGCTGACCATGTTGCGCATGCATTAGTAGCATGCATTAGTAGCATGCATTAGTAGCAGCGTTTCACAATAGCTGTGCTTCCTCCTGTTTCCTTGAAGACTGAGCATTTTCAAAAAGTTGTGTTTTTTGTGTTTCCGAGCAGCGTTGTTGTGTAAACGGACACACAACACACAACAAAAGTGTTTGGCTTTCACTTGAAAACAGGTCAACTGAAGAAGACTTGTGTTAACGTTGAAAACACGGAGGTTTGACAAACTTTAAGTATTCCCTGCCAATGTTGCTGAATTAGGAGACACTTCCCTCTTGTTGGGAAAACTACAAAATATCAAACATAATCATGGTCATATTGTTATGGCTGATTGGTGTATGTAACACAAGTTCAAACCCAAGACGACCCATGGAAAAGGAATCTGACAACAGTGACAGATATGACTCATATGGTTCAGACAGGTTTTGATGGGTGTGACTGGGCGTTAAATACATTTGATAAACACAGCTGGTTATTTCTCTCCACTGTAGCAACACAAAGCCAACTTGTTGACGTCAATCACAAACCTCCCAGCAACAAACAACTGGGTCACACTCACCCGGCACACAGGGCAGGTGTGGACCAGAGCGGCCTTCGCTGCAGTCTTCTGGTCGGCGCCATGAGACTTCTTCTTCTCTGCTGCCTTCTTGGCGTTCTTCTGCTGGGATTGAATCTTCTGCTGCCCACGAGCCATGGCCCTCAGCTTCGACCTGCACGCAGAAAAACCAAGTTAATGCTTCAATAAATCCTAATGAAGTTTATTTCTACAAATAATAGGTGTTGCTAAAAGATCTTCAGAAAACATGAAAGAAAGAGCAAAAAAACAAAAAACATGTAAGACTGATAAAACTGCAACACAGCAGCAAAGAATAAACAAAGCTTGAGACTATCAGCAGGTCACTATTAGAAAGTCTGTGGTTACACAGGTTAGCACAAGTGCAATACTTCAAATAAATATTCTGGGACAAATCCTTGCAGGGTTTTGCATTTATTAAGCAAAATTTTAATCAAAATAGAACTATTGTCATTAATTAAGAACAATGTTATTATCTCAAGTTCAAGTTTAAAATAATTAACATCAACCTTGCAAGGATCAAACACTGCTTCACTGTGAACAACTTACATGCTAGTTAAGTCCCAAGATGAACACTTTCTAAAACATCCTATTAAAAATGTGCAACTATGACAAACGATCATTTTAAGTATTTAGGAACTCTGAACAAACACAATAAAATATCTCACTTAAAGGCAAACCTTTGCACCCTTTCTCCACATATTAAAAAACAATGCATAACTTTAGACATTATTGAAGGTGTGTGTAAACCTCGAGTCTTCACACTAAGTTACAATAAATACACCCAGTCTGGTATGATATGAGCCTGAACAGACTGACTGGAGAGTTCTGTTGTCATTTCTCTCTCCTCCCACTGTAATAAAGAGATGAAACCAAATGTCCCTGCAAAGGCAACGTCTGTGAATCATCAAAGTTGGAAAACAATTAAACACTGAATTCAGACTCAAAATAATGAAGGAATGGCTGCCAGATCTTATCATAATTTGGAAATGATCCACTTATGCTACATCTCAGGTGTTCAAGCTTCAAATGGGACATTACTTCCTCCACCCAAAGCTTAAATGCTGCTGGAGCTGACTTTTACCAGTTAAACAGGATCAAGGATCTTGCAAGTTAAGTCATAAAGGCAACTGCTGTTGCCTGATGAGGCATCACTGGAATATTTGCTAAAACACCAAATAAAGCTGTAACGGGACTCGGACTGATTTTCTTTTCACATATAAATGAGATCGTATTGAATATTCCATCCCAAAAATCATAAAGCCAGGGACAAAACCAGAACATGTGACTCAGGTTCAAGTTGATTACACAGATTTATGATACTTTATATGATCCAAATGGCGTTTCCAGAGTTAAATTCTGGACCTTATTCTGGATCCGATCCGGATAAAATTTTGCACCCTACTAGACCATCCTACAGATCACTGAATATTTCCAAGTCAATCAGATACGATCAAGAGAGATGATTTTTTGAAAACGGCTCAATGATAATAAGTAAAGGGGAAAAACAGGATCTTTGATATTTTCCAGATCACTCTCAACATTTAATGGAATCTCAGTTGGGTCAAGACACATCTTCAGAATTTTTTTTTAGGAAGATCCCATCAGGAGTTTTTGCATAATCGTGCTAGCAAACACAGACGAACCCTGGCAAAATCATAACCTCCTTGGCGGCGGTAACAACACCATTACCACTCATTTCCAACCTGCAGTTCTCCAAATCGATCAATTGACCGATTCAGACAGGCTTTCTCAAAGGAAGAGTTTTCATGTCAGGAGAATAGTCTCAAATGTTGTGAAACTGATGGTTAATCGTTTTTCTAGTGTGAATCGAGATTTCGCGGGATCGAGAGTACAAACGGGACCTTTTAACCACAATTCCTCTGGAAAATTTGAATGCTGGAAATAGGTGTTTGTATGTGTGTAAAGACAAATGTCCTTCAGAATGGCATTGACAATCTATTAGAGATATACATCAAAAACTAAAACAGACATTTTTAAATTTGAAAATTTGAAAACTTTAAAACTAACACTACATTTAGAGTATCTTTAAGGAATTATGATTTTAAGACCAAACAAATCATGGAAACAAAGTTAGGAAGTTATAATTAGGAAATTCATAAAAGGAGAATAAATAAAGTTAAGACTTTACTAAGACAAAGGTGATAAAATAACAAAATTGTACTGTTTAACGAAAGCCTGAGCAAATAATTGCTCAGGCTTTCCTGACTGTTTTAAGTCCTATTTTCAAACAAGTGAAGTGAGTGTGTCAGCAGTCGTCGGGAAGTTTGTTCCACAGGTTACAAGGCTCTAAGTATTTGACAATGCAGGTTTGAAGGACAGTGTGAACATATTTGTGGCAAACAAATTGAAGTAAACATATCCAGAAAACATTCCTCTTTATCTAACTGACACCAGACTTACAATAACTCCACGACTGCTTACCAAAGCTTTGAGGGAAAACAAGCTCATAAAATATTTAGAAAAACACAGAATCATAAACAAGAGACTATTAGAGCAAGCTAAACCGTACGACTCTGCCATGGTCTACATCTACCTGTACACATACACTACTTATCAATCAAAAACTATGCAGTTTTTCACATTTCCCCAATATTCTTATCATCGAAAGGCCTTGAACACACAGATGAGTGTGAAAGTTATCATCGACAACGCCGATATACTGTACTGAGTGTTGACTCGGCTCTAAGTTTCAAAGCTGACCACGGTTAGCCACATACATCAACTGGAATCACCGTTAACAGCATATTGAGTGTCCCTTTGGGTCCACCGCCATCAATAAGTTTTACAGTGTTCGTTAAACGTGGCGAGAACCATCAGTTTAGTTAAGCTGATCCTCCTCGTCTTCTCAGGCCTTCTCTCAGCCGGCGCCGCCTTGCTAACACCGTCAGCAACACTGTTAGCTCAGGAAGCTAATGCTACATTAAATACACACTTTATAGATGACACAGCGGCGTAGTGGTGAAATATTAAGATATATGATTACAGATACATATCGGAAAACACCTGTGTGAGTTAGAACTGTTTACGTGAAGTAAATATATTGTTTTTCGGATGGTTTTACCTTCGAGTTCGGACTCTGCCTGCGCTCCTTTTGTCGTTTTGTTTTTTTAATGACCGGAAGCTCCGGGGTAGTTTCTCCTCGTCCGGGGTTTGAATGAGGACAACAAAACGGAGAGCAGCGCCCCCAGAGGCTCAGAGTGGAACTGCAAACAAACCACAGAGGCCCAGAGTGGAACTGCAAGCAAACCCAGTCACAGGTGCGAGTCCGGACCTACTGATCTTTCCTTCTGTGTGGTTTTCATGATCTTGAGCACATGTGGTCAAAACAGGGTGTTTGAGACCAATTGGCGGGGCTATATTACGCATAGGTGTTAATAAAGTGCATTTCTGTCTGAATTTGCCCTTTGATATCCCAATCACAGTCATGGGTTCAAATGCTGGTCAAGTCTTTCTATATCCTTCCCCGCTGTGTGTGTGTGTGGTTACTCCAGTTTCCTCCCACAATTGAAAAAAGCAGTTGAGGCAACGTGGTAATCCTGAAAGTCCCTGCCTTGGGGTGGATATTTCCCAAAGTCAGTTGACATCTCAACCCTGAATTGGATCACGTGGCAGAAGAGTGATGGTTGAATTGGAATCGAGTAACATCCGGCAACAAGAAACCACGTACAGCCCCAACTGTAGGAAAGTTAGGACGTCGTGTAAACATCAGTGTGTAAAAGATCACAAATTACCTGACACTTTGTATGCATTTTATTCTACGTTAAAGAAAATCGTATTGCACTTTTTAGGAACAGCAGCAGACTGCCCGGTGCTTTTTAAAAAAAAAAATCTTCATTTCAAATCTGAAACTAAGTCAAGTCATTTTACAGACAAGGCCTCGGGTAACAGACAAGCTTCATTGTGGTTTGAGTCACATGAGGTCACATGCAGTTCAAAGAAGGTGACTTGTGAATGACTACATTCTACTGAACCTGAATGAGGGATGCTGATAAAATTAAAATGTTTACTTTGTGTTTCATTAAGAGAGGGTGACTACAGTGTGACAGTGAAGGATTCAGGGAGAAGAAACAACTTGTGACTCATTGAGCACAGTTTCATCACTTTATTACAGTAAATGAGGCCATATCATACACACACAGAACAGAGACGGACAGGTTTGTTTCTTTCTCTCTCCTTCTCTTTTCATTTCTTCCTCTTCAAGAGATCAGTCCACGAGGTCAGAATGAACCACAACAAATACATTTACATCAACAAAACTGACACCTTGTTAAATAAAAGAGGTACGAATGATCACACAGAATGGATGAGCAGAAAGTTCCAGTTTCTGTGATACAGACTGAAACGGTTCATCTTTACCAGACACACATGCATCATATATTATTCTGTGAATCGTTGTATGAGCAGGTATGAGGCAGTGCTGAGTGCAGATGAGGCCAGATTTAAACTCGGTGTTTGTTTGATAACTTACTGTGTGGAGACAAAATATAGAGAAGCTTCAAAATATTCAACACTGATGGTTTCAGAGAGGACTGAACAAAGGAGGGAGTGTCCATAAAAGCTGCTTTACAGTTTTTACAGGACAAAGAGAGAGAGGAAGAGAGAGAAAGATCATCAACAAACATGAGGAGTAGGCTGTTTTTCTTTTTCTTTTTTCTCTTTTGCAGTATTTACATTTTGGATTGTGAAAAAAAGAAACTTATTTACAAAAATGCACAAACTAAGACAGCTCCATCGACAGGATGAGGGAAATCAGATATAAACAACTCTGTAATAAAAAGTAAAAAGAGGAAAAATAAAAATCAGTGATATTTACACGTGCGATCAGAGAAAGGGAGAGGAAATAAATGGCTTTATTCAAACTTCAGGGGATGAGAAAAGTCCAGTCAGTCGTACTCAAGACTTCCTGTTCAGGCAAGTTCACACTGTTTCATGGCCACAGACAGTCTGACAGCTCTGAGTGTGAACAGCGTTGAAGCCACGCCACCTGCCCGGGAACCCAACATGCTGCCTGGACTCCACACAGCTGGCGTGACGCAGAATTCTGTACGTCTGTTAAAAACTGCCCCCCTCTTCATAGTAGCATGTGATACACTACTATCATCCGCCATGTACCGACCAATTCAAAGAGCCTTTATTCAAGCCAAATGTCAATTCCAGTTTTTCTTTAAAATATGCAAAAGTAGAGGCAGTTTAAGGAGGAAAAGCTTGTATTTTAAATAACAGCAGCTTAACAGCTCTTCACGTTAAACCTAGTAGCTCAAATTCTCATAAATATCAGATACAATTTGACCTCCTGGACTCCCGACATTGTATTAAAATCTGAAACAGTGATCTAAATAAATATAAGTATCTGACAACCAGTGAAACATGTTTAGAAATGAGCTCAAATAATGGACATGAGTCGTGTATCCTCGTACATTTCATTGAGATCAGTTTGAGTTCATCAGTCATCACCCGCAGGCCTTTCTGAGAGGGCACACTCTTTAGCAGTCATGCAGAACTGGCCAAAACACCGGCAGACTGAGAGGAAACTCCAGGAAAGGAAGAGCGAGTGAAAACCGCTCGGCTCATATAAAACCATTGTGGATGTGAAGAGGCATTGAAAACATCAAAATTCGCTTTGGAGAAAACAAAAAAAGTTTGAAATTAAAACATGGCTGCAGCTAAAAACAGCAGACGGAGGCAGGGACCCAGAGTGTCAAATATACTACAAACTTTCAAGTGGTGTGCACAAGAAAT
>OMNM01062508.1:0-22065 GCA_900302745.1 Parablennius parvicornis | reverse complement strand
AAACCTTATGTTTGGTGTAAAAGCAACACAGCTCATCACCCTGAACACACCATCCCCACTGTCAAACATGGTGGTGGCAGCATCATGGTTTGGGCCTGCTTTTCTTCAGCAGGGACAGGGAATTGATGGGAAGATGGATGGAGCCAAATACAGGACCATTCTGGAAGAAAACCTGATGGAGTCTGCAAAAGAGACACGGAGATTTGTCTTCCAACAAGACAATGATCCAAAACATAAAGCAAAATCTACAATGGAGTGGTTCACAAATCAACATATCCAGCTGTTAGAATGGCCAAGTCAAAGTCCAGACCTGAATCCAATCCAGAATCTGTCGAAAGAACTGAAAACTACTGTTCACAAACGCTGTCCATCCAACTTCACTGAGCTCGAGCTGTTTTGCAAGGAGGAATGGGAAAATATTTCAGTCTCTCAATGTGCAAAGCTGATAGAGATATACCTCAAGCGTCTTACAGCAGTAATCGCAGCAAAAGGTGGCGCTACAAAGTATTAACTTAAGGGGGCTGAATAATTTTGCACGCTCAATTTTTCAGTTTTTTTTGTTAAAAATATTTGAGATATCCAATACATTTCATTTCACTTCATGATTGTGTCCCACTTGTTGTTGATTCTTCACAAAAAATTACAGTTTTATATTTTTATGTTTGAAGCCTGAAATGTGGCAAAAGGTCGAAAAGTTCAAGGGGGCCGAATACTTTCGCAAGGCACTGTATCTAAACATTTAAAACATTAACAAGGCTGGACACACTTGCAACATTCTCAACATGTTTCAGTTTGTGTGTATTTAAAAACAACTGCAATGGTGAAAGTTGAACTTGACCTGCAGCTTTTCAGCTAAATTCATCCTTTCAAACAGATAAATGAGAAGAGATGTAACAGAGTGAATGATCAGAGACTCTTCACTCGTTATCTTCATCTCAGCCTCTCATAAAAACATGCAAGAGAAAACCAAAACTGACTTCAAGTCAGTCACCGAGCTAGAGGCGATTTAAAATGAGCACCAAGTCTCGGACATCAATGCACGTCAATTGGTTTAATGTCATGTCAGTCACTCATAGTGTTAGTAATTAGTGAGACGGCCCCGCATCCTGAAGGCGGCTTTCTCGTCGCCCCAGACTGCACACATGGACTACGAGAGAGAGAAATAAAGAAATCCTCTCTTTTATTGAAGATTATCTGTAGAAAATGAAGTAGATACAGTCTAGGGTTCATTGTTAGTTTGTTGACATAAACATTTTTCAACAGTATTACAGTTTATTAATCAATTTTATTCTTTACTTCCACCGGGGAATGGGGGGGGGGGCACCCTGGTCCCCTCTATTGACCAGCTGCCACTGATATAATATAAAAATTCATATATATATATAAATTATGTTTTTGTTTCTATGCACTGTGCATTCATGCTCTGGTTATCCAAAATGAGATAATTAATAATATCAATGAAAAGCCTGATTAATTAATTAATCAAGTCCTAATTACGTATTTCCTAACTGATGGCAACGAGGAACAATTCAGAACAACATGAAAAAAATAAAGAAAAAAACAAAATGCATGGATGATGGTTGCATTCCGACCTCTCTGGGTCTCTCCCACTCATTCCCCTGTGCTGAAGGACTCTCCCCCCCACCGAGCTAAAGGATTTGACCCCCTGTGCTGAACGTACCCTCGCACCATGACGTCACTGGTGAGCAGTTGGGACACGCAGGGACTCCAGTCCCACAGCATCCTGAACTTGGCGCAGTCGCTCTGGAGGAAGCGCAGCGTGGCACCCATCAGGTCACGCAGTTTCATCCTCCTGGGGCCATACTGGACGGCCGAGGACTCCTCGCTGGTGAAGAAGAGCCTCTGAAATACTGGGGGGGCCCCGCTGAAGTACCTTGCAGCAAATCTAACAGAGAGGTGCAGAAACACACACGTCACTGTGGGTCTCTAAGGAGAGTCAGTAGAAATCAGGAAACACAATGAAACCAAAGTCTGTGCCCTTCCTGCACTCTGAAACCCAGCACGCTGCTCAAAGACCACGCATCCAGTAATTTACCACCCATGAGAAGTCACAGTCATGCAGCTTTCCAAAGGATCTACCTGACATCCACTCAGATTGCAGTGGTTGTATCCTGGATTCTGAGCTCTCACAGTGATCCTAAGTTCGAAGATCAGGCTTTATCAATGTGAACATCTGTTCAGGACATCTGGAGGGTTAGACGTGTGATCGTTTGCTAATTCCTCCATTGAAAAAAACCTACATTTTAAATTGAGACAAATCAAGTTGCGATTTAAAAAAAAAAAAGGAAATGCGCTCATAAAAAACAGTCAAGATTTAGCTCAATTCAGTCAAGTTCCTGGAAAATATTGTGTAAATTGAACACAGTTAAAGACTTTCCTCTCAATCTTCAACAACTCATCAGCTTTTAAAGTCTACTGAAGTTGAAAGCTCTTTGCTCCCTGCAACACTCTGGAGGTTAGCAGTTAGCCTTAGCATGGTTCCTGGAGCTTCCAGAAACGTCCTGACGCCTTTAAAGCTTAAATAAATGAAGTGAAACAGATCTTTGAGCTCCTGGTGATGATGAGCTGTGAGCTGTACGGGTTTAGGAACAGACATCGGGTGCTACGTACGCTTGAGCATCAGCACTGACTCCCAGCAGCTTGCTGAGGGCTACACACAGACGCTCGTGCAGATCGTGGTTGATCCTGACACCGGCTTTCACTCGCTCTGCGTTGCGCTCTAGCAGGTCAAGGATGAGTGGTCGAAGATGTCGAGCTATTAACAGAGTGTAATCCTTCTCCAACAGCAGCTGAGCCAAACAGTCCAGGATGCGCTGCCGGTCCTGGTGGCTCCAGATCTGCAACGGGACACAAAAGCAGTGAATCCTCATGATGAAGAGTTTAGATGAGGCTGAGGATGTGATGATGTTCAGTCTGATGTCAGAAAAATTGCAAACACTCTTGTAAAGGATGTCAATGTCTTTGTGCTCTGAGCTTTCTTTATAACAGGGCTTTCTCTTGTCCCAAATGCAACACAGCACAAAATACAGGAAATGTTTATGAATTATATGAATGTTCAATTATAGATATTTAAAAAAAAAAAAAAAAACCTGCAAAGGAAGACCACAGTAAAACATTAAAATAACCTATTCAGTGTTTGTATTTGTCACAAATCAAATTATAACATATATATAAATCAACTATCTTCCCCAATATCTTATGAATATTGTGCATGTTGACAGAGTGATAACATTCAGTATTTCTTATATTACAAGGGTCCAACTTTAAGGAGATTTTGAAGACAAAGCAAAACACACATACATTGTTTGTTTAAAAGAAAACATGAATACAGAAAGAATGGATTGATATTCACTATCACTACATGGTAAGGCTGGTCTAGATTGTTTTCTGGTTTCTCTTTTCTAATAACTCTTTGGACGAGTTGACCGATTGTTGTAATGGATATTGACTGAACGATAACTGGTTTTAAACTTGTTTTAGACTAGGTTAATACTATTTTTTTTTAAGAATTTAGGCTGATTTATGAAGAGCTTTGAGATTTGGTTCAGACTGGAGGTACATCATCTTCAGAGCTGTATTTTAAGTGTTTTGGGAGAAGACTAGCGTCTTGCTGGTTTTAACACAATATCTGGTATTTGGATTTATGACTGCAGTTTTGGACCGGATGTAGGCAGAGTATGAACTGGTGTCGAACCCTTTGGACAAATGGGTTTACACTGTTCCTTTCAGGAAATTCATGCTGGTTACAAATTTTCTGGGCTTAGATGGGTTCTAACCAGCCAATCAGTACTTCTCCTACATGTGATCTCCTCTGGATAGAGCCTGATGTGACCTCTGACCACTGGAGGGAAGGCGATGCCTCCTTCTCTCGCATGAACACATGGTTGACACATGGCTGTGATGTCTCACCTGCTTGGACAGGTACTGGCTCAGCTGGTTGTGGCTCTTGTCCACATATCTGGATATGGTGCTCAGAGACGACAGGCTCACTTCCAGGTTCTCCATGGTGCCGAGTCCGGCTCCGACAGCAGAACCGAGCCTCCTTGATCCGGACACGACCCGTTAAATGCTCCCACTGTGAGGAGAAAGCGGGAGGTTCATGGTGAGAAGAGCTTTTCTGAAACACGTGTCCGGTCTGCTGTTATGATCCAGACACGTCCAGCTCCTGTAGTTAAAGCCAAAACACGTCGCAGTCTGTTAAGTCCAGAAACCAACACGTTCAGCGAAATCCACATGTGAGCGGACAGAAACTGCTTCCGGTTCGAGCTGAATAAGCCACGCCCCCTTTTCTTCTTCTTTGGTTAGTCAGCTGCGATGGCGCTGCGATGCCCTCTACAGTTTGCTATTAGCATTCCTTTTGTCAGTCATTCATATTTTTCTGGTGCAATCCAACACAAATTGTATACAATCAGTGGCGTTTCTATATGTAAATACTTGGTGGGGCAAAGATTTAATTTTAGGTCTGGTGTTAACACAAAATGAAAAAATAATGTGGGTGTACAACTTTTCAGCCACAAATTATGACAACCATATAAGTGCTGATCCTGTGAAAAGGTTGTGCACTGGAAATAGCTAATACCCCCCCCCCAAAAAAAATTAAATTAAATTAAAAAAAAAATTGATTATTGAATCCAACCTGAGATTAATGCTTCACAGACAGAATTTTGACCACTCTACCACCAACTGAGTTATCCAATCATTCATGCTTAAACATTTTTAACAAAATGTTACTTAGTATAACACCAGTTAGCTTCAGTTTCTCTGCTAAAGTAAGAGTTTCAAACTCGTACTCCAGTAAGTAATCGACATAAATCATTTGATTCTTAACTTCGTTAGCTCGAGCTGTTATTGTTTGTTAGCTCGAGCTGCTGACAAGCTAGCATTTGACAACTCGCTCCGGAGTTGTGAAGCAGCTTCAGCCAATCAGCTCTGAGCTTCTAAATGACGTTGTTTGTGGGGCTTTGGGCTTAAAGCTCCACGAGGCATCAAATTTGCTTGATCCAAATGAATGGAGCCAGAGCCTGAGCATGCGCACTTACACTTTACTGCATGCAATACACACTGCATGGTGGGGGAAGGGCGAGCCCCACTCATCGAAAAATAGCGTGAAGCAGCAACTGGAGACAAATGACCAGGAGATAGAGTCCACGCACACTGATTATGTGAATTTTAGACGAAGTTTTATTCACAGAAAAGAAAATATTGTTGATAATCTAAAAGAATTATTAACATATTTTACAAGCAGTCCTTTCTGATGACAGCAGGTGGGGCTCAGCCCGACCTGCCCCTAATGACCAGTCACCACTGTATACAATGAAGTACAACAGTTTCTTCATTGTAGTCTCGTCATCACAAATTGAAAATGATTTCTCCAGCAGCTCTGAGGTCTCTGAACAGCTTTTTCTTTGAAATGTGTAGTTCTTGCAATGGATCAGAATGTGTCCTCCTGTCTCTTAGGCTCCACACTCACTTGTTCCACACTTTTCCATCCAGGTGTTTGTTAATCAGAGCCAGTCCACTTCTAAGCCCACAATGTCTAAGCCTCAACCTGGTAATGACATCTGAGCCCCTCCTTTTACAGTTAAAAGTTTTCCTGTTTCGACTAATGTCTGTATGTCAAACTATGACTTCTCCCTTTTGTCTTTTTCTCATGCATTCTGCCACATTTCCTTTAGTGACTTATTATCATTGTGGACAGTTTGACATGTTGGTCAGTATCATGTTTTATAGATAAATTGTTTTGTTTTTTAAATGATCTGCATGAAAATAGAATTTAATGTAGTTTGTCTTGATAACATTCCAGACAGGTAGCGAGTATAATGAGAAGATTACTGGCACGAAGTCGGAACTCCGAGGAACGCCATGTTCAACTTTAGTCTGAGCTGAAGTCATCAACATTTATCCCCCTTCACATGTCGCATGTTGGTGACGCACTCAGTTCGCGCCCGAGTATCTATGGTATGCCCCTTCTGCTTCTGAAGAAGTTTTGCTCATCTCAGCAGAGAACATCTGATAATATCGCTTCATTTGCGTGACGGAGATCATTTAGATCAGAACGTCTAATGTCTCCATGTGAGGTAGGGCAGGCGAAGCCTTTGAGCGGTGCTCTGCTCCTCTTTTTTAGCCTTTTGTGAAACGTGTTGCTGAAATTTGTGCGCCCGCCCCAGCTGCTGCAGACCGCGGGAAAATGTCGTCACCTCCGGTGCGATGAAGCGTTGGCGCGGCGGTGGTAAACAACAGGAGGACTCCGGGGAGGACGTAAGTCCTTTTTTTCAAGGCACCTTTTTCCAATAACAAACTTAGAAACGTGTAACTGAAGCTTGTGCCCTATTTCAGCCTCCTGAAGTTAAGGTCCCTCTCTAATAACCTCTTTAATATGTGTTTCTGAGCACTTTAGAGCCTCACTTCAGGCTGTGGATTGAAACACGAAGCTAACAGCGGATTGTTCGAATAAGGACTGCTCAGTTTTAGGAAGAAATGGTTAAAATAACTACTTAGAGTACACATATGTGGAAATAAGACGGCTTTACTACGATGTAAGTAAGCAGGAACACAGAAAGTACACCAAAGAGAGCTCTGTTAGCAAAAGTGAGTTAGCCCGCATTCTGCAGGACAGAGAGGAAAAACTGAACTCAAACAAGTGTATCAGTCCAATTTAAAGCTCTGTGTGTTTTAAATCTGAATGATATTCATTGTGCTCATGTGCTGACCTCCTGAGAAAGCAGGATCAAGGAGGATGTTGTGATATGACCTAGGTTTATTTCTCTGGAGGATTTTCTTTGGACTTTCGTGATCCAAAAGCTTCAGCAGTAACACTGCATGTAAACTCTCTTTAACCACCACAAATTTCTGTGACTACTCAGTTACAGGAAATGTAATAATGGTTGAGATCTATTTGCCCCATTTCAATTTATGTATGCATGTCTGCCCTTTCTATACCGTCTACTTCAACAGGAATCATTGAATGTGAGTGTGATTGGTCCTTTTCTCCATCCTTGGGTACTATAAAGGAGCCACAGAGACGTTTGACAGATGGAAAAGACTTCTGCTCGTGAGTAGACTTCAACATTACACACAGGGGAAAGTTTTTCACACCTCGACAGAAAGGTTGTCTATAAAGCTTTGAATGGTCTCGAGTCTTATCTCAGATTTACTAGTAGAATATGAAACTTCCAGTTACTGGAGGTTCTGAGGAAGAGGTTTATTCAGTGATCCCAGAGTCAGAAGCAAACAAGGTGAAGCAGCTTTTAGTTCCTCTCCTGTGGAGCAAACTTCCTGAACACTTGAGGACTGCTGACACCCTCTTCTTTTAAATCAGGACTTTTTTTATTTGCACCGGTTTTTGAATAAAAAATAGCTTTGACTTATTTTATTACCTTACTTTGATAAAGCTCTTACCTTGCATATTCTCTTTCTTATGCTGTTTTTAATCCATTTTACTCGCATTTGGAACAGTGATTGAGTTTAAATTTGCTCCTTGAAATTAATCACAGATTAATTTTTAAAGTGATGCAATGAAGCTCTTTCTCTTCCCATATAGAAATTCTTACTTTCAATGTTGTATGCATAAAATGAGAAGGTTGATTGTGAAGGCACCATGACGTGTGTGGTTCTTTGATGAGAGGATGTTATATCTGTGGGTGTTTTCTGATGCCAAATACCAATATGGGAAAAGCACTAACTAAGTTGATCCAATGAAAATGATGAGAGTGTGAGAGTATTTGATTCGCTTATTTGTCAGATTTGTAACTTCTTGCTTTTATGTATTTCATGTATTTTGTTGAGACTGAATTGCCTTAAAAAATAGCCTTGCCTTTTAAAAGCCAAACTGCTGAAGCTGTATCAGGAGACAGTTTGATTGGGTTAACCTGATTTATTGTGGACTCTGCATTGTTTTTTTTAGTTTCAAAGGTCTTTATTGGGATGTTGAGAAGAGAAAATAATGCGAATGAAAGTGAATAGAAAAGGAAGATGAAACATGTTCGTGATCTGTCCACAGTTCTGGTCCCTGACGCCAGTGAGGGCTCTGTGGATATCTACGATGGGCTGGATAATTGTATCAGCAGCTCTGCAGGTGATGCCTCCTCCTCACATGGTTTTATAGTTTTTTCTCTGAGGGCTGTCATGTGACCGTGTGCTTCCTGTGTCACTGCAGCAGAGTCGCCTCGAGCTGGCTCTCGGCTCAAAGAGTCCATGGATCTGTACGAGGAGCTGGTGACCGAGGAGGAGCAGAACAAAGAGGCGTCGTATGCAGAGGTCAGACCAACTGTTTCACATTCAGGGCCCATCCACACAAGGAAAAAAAGGATCTTTTTTCTCCCTGGCCTTCTCAAAAAAAATTCTGTCCACATGTCACTATGAACAGGCTCAACACGAGGCTTCAGGGTTGTCGTACATATGCCAGGCCTTTAGGGGCGCTGTGACTCACCAAATACACCAAAAATGCAGAAGAAGACACGAAGCCCATCGAAATTTAGAAATAGACTCCTGCTCATTGTCTTCTGTATGTCTATGGTCTTCTGTATAACTCTAAGTTCTGTAGGTCTATGGCCCTGCTCCTCCTCCCACTAGCGGCAGTAGCTTCTGCAGCTCCTTCTGGAGCCACGTTGTCTGCCATTGTTCTTATTAGATGACATGGTGGACTGCAGGTGGGAGGGTCCTTGTTTTTCCACAGAAGATCGTCTTTGCCGTCCACACCTCACACAGGCCCCTGTCCCGAGCTGGGGTTTTAGAATTTTCCCACTCCGGAACCCATGTTAAAAAAAATGTTTTCAGGCTCCTAAAACCCTGCTCCCTATGGATGATAGGCTAATAACGGCTTGTTTAAATAAACTGGCGTCCTCATATGGACGACCCCTCAGAAGCAAAGCTGCTGTTTCTTTCCTACACTGAAGCTCCATTTACACAACATAAGCAACTGAAACGTTTAAATTTGTCACATTTTGAAGGTTCTATTTACATGAGAGCAATCCTCAGAGCCACAAACATTGTGGAACATTTCATTCATGTTTCAAATTGTCACATTCCACCCAATATTTATAGCGTGTTCTCTGCACGTATGTATGTGTGGTTTCCTTACAAAAACCAAAAACAGCGCCACAGCGTGGCTTGGCATGCTATTTACATTATTTTCAGCATGTCTGCCATTGCAGTGTAAATAGAGAACTTTTTCAGAACATTGTTGAAGGAATGCGGCCTGATTTCAGTTGCAGGACTGTCCGGTCAGACAGCAGATGAACAGCAGCTCAACAGTCACATTGAAGAACAGTCCCAGTGCCATCAAGTCTCAGGGCCCATCCACACGACTTCATTTTCCCACAAAGCATCGTCTTTGCCGTCCACACGTCGCACACGCCGAGCCGGCGTTTCAGAATTTCCTCATTCTGGAGCCCGTGTTCAAACATCGTTTTCAGGCTCCTAAAACACCGCCTCGTGTGGAAGTCCCCTAAGTCAACCTAGTCATTTTAGTTGTAACAAAACCAAAAGCCTTGGTTTCTAAATGAAATGTAGTGTTAAGAATCTATTCAGTTATCTTGGAAAGCTGCAAGCGTCAGTAGTTTTCAGTTAACTTCATCGCTCTTCTCATGAAGGTTGTACAGTTTCTCAAACTCCTGTTTTGTGGATCTGCTCCGTTCATCTGTAATGAGCAGCATGTTGGGTGTGTCAGAAAAAGCAACTTTAACCTGCAACTGCTACATGAAGCAGCACTGCTGCAGTTACAGTTTTTAAAGAGTGAGATTTATGTTCCCGGTGGAAATTTGGTGTTAAAGTTTATTTTGGTTTAAATCATGAAATTTAGTCGATTGACACCCAAAGAAACTGACATTTGACCTTTGCAGCTCTCACAAAACATAGCACCTCACAGTCATCATCCTTTTTATGTCTGCAGTTGAAATCCAGATTTCAAGCAGCTCAGAACCAAATTCAGGAGCTGCGACACAGACTGGAGCAGATGGAGATGAAGGTTAGTGGTGACCCAAACCCGCCAGAGTGTTTGAGGGTTTTGAGGGTTAAATCCTGACAGCATTATTGTTCCGTTTCTCTTCCCAACAGAACTCTGGTTTGACTAATGAGAACTGCTGTCTGAAAAAGAACATCTCAGCTCTTCTTCAAACGGCCCGACAGGAGGTGAAGAGGAAAGATGCCGAGATCATGAGGCTGACTCAATGGTATGACTAATCTACAACATCAACCAAAACATTAGAACCAGTGAATATTTGTTCTCTTGTTGGTCATCAATCTTCAGCAGTCTGTCATTAATTTGTGGGATCGGGGCCTAATGTCAACCCAACAAATGATATTGTCTATTTTTGTGTTTTGAGATTATTTATTCCAGATAACATCCTTTTCACTTGCTTCCCGTTTACATCAACTATAACTTTACCCCTTTTTTTCCTTCTATTTTCTTCATTTCTGCTTTGTTATTGTGTTTCTAACTTTTACTCCGGGTATGAAGTAATCTTGATGCCATCAAGCCATTAAATATTTAAAATAACGTATCATTCAGTTTAGAAGTCGCACCATGATTAGCCTTCTGAGGCTACGTTCACACTGCAGGTCTTTATGCTCAATTCTGATTTCTTGCTGACATCTGACTTCTTTGTGTGATCGTTCACACTACGTTTTAAACGCAACATCAATCAGACTGCAATGTGAACATTATCCAACCTCTGTAGAAATCATGTGTGAAAACCATAAAACGATTAAATGTAATAAAGAACAGGTCACAAGGACACAACTGCACTAAATGTACCAACAAAAAATAGGTAAGAGATTTTGGCTCCTCGATTGGGGGAGACCCAACCAATCTGGTAACACTGATAAAATAGGTGGTTACGGCTTAAACCGTTCAGAAGCTGCGGCCACTATCCGATTATGTCTGATATTTGGGGAATCATAGTTGCAGCCAGCACGGCCCTGCGCAAGTCAGCATGTGTGTTGGTATCGTCTGCTGAGATGATTATGAAAATTCATCTCGTGCAGTGTGAGAGGCTGTGACTAATAAAGATTGTTATATCTCTCAGTGTAGGGAGGCCTTTAGGGACATGAGCCAAATGACTAAAGCTAGTGTGATTTACAGTTTGTAAAATATAGTAGCTAATCACAATAATTCACCATTTGCTGCAATTTCCTTTCTCTGTAAAAATGGTGTCATTTTGAATCCAAGGAAACTTTCCTTTCAGTTTATACAGGTATTTTTCAGTATGCACGTTAGTTAATTTGTGCAGCCGTGAAACAGATTGTAATGGTTTGACAGACCATCTGCAAACCTGCACCTCTTTTGGGATGTTCCCGGTCTGCAGGGGTCTTGATCTGTACAAGGTCACACCAAGGTCATGAGGTGATGTGAACCATTGGCACAGGTTCTTGTAAAGTTCAAATTAACAGACGAGCTACAGCAACATGCTTATACAACTTGAATAAAGAAACCAACTTGTTTTATTTTAGAACTGCCACATGGTGTCTTGTATTGAACTGATTCACACTAATTATACTGTATACTAGGAGTCTCCAACCTTTGATTGTCTCTGAGCTACTTTCGAACAGTGAATGTGCCGGAGAGCTACTGGTGCTTTGTCAGATTTATTCAGACTGCTAATTTTCATAGAGAACAGGTAACTGTGCTTATTTTGGATACACATTCAAATATATTGACATAGAACACATAAGGTCCGTATAACATTCACCAACATTTTGTAAACTAATTAATTACCAATATTTAAAACGTTCACCTATAAATGCATTTTCAATGCTTCAAAATCCTGAAAAGGGAACTTTCCAAGTTGAAAAACTTTAATCCAAATCACTTGCTTGTGGACACTGTTCTTCTAACTAAATTTTAAACATTCTCAACAGTTATAAAATTGTTTAACAGGTCACTTATATAGTCAAAGAAAAGTCAGCCGTATGCTGAATATGTAACTATGCTCATCTTTTCCACATTCAAATAAGCTGTCAAAACATTTATAAACAGTGCAGTAGTGCAACCTTCTGAAGACGCATTCACCGTCCCTCCCTGAATTTTCACACAAACAAAATATGATCGTTAATGCTGACATACTTTGTACTGTCGCGATCACAGAGCTGATCACTGCAATGCATTGTGGGAGTTGGGTTGTTGTAGTTTTAATTGCGTTCATTGGAGGTTCTATTAGGTCTGGAGTGTTGATAGTAATAGTGTTGTGTTGCGTTTTCATTACTTAGTTTAGTTCAATAGTTGTATGTTGGCAACCAAGAAAAAGAGGGTTTCGTGTTTAATGTCCTGTCATTGTTCCTGTTTGGGTGTTGTCAAAATAAATGCCTATGTTATTGCAGCTGGCACAAAAGGAAGAGCTTCCGCACCACTCGCAACAGAATTATTTCACTGCGTTATATATGAATTCTCTTGATGTTGATTTTCAGTGGAAGAAGCGTCAGAAACTCCTTTTGTTGAGAAATCATTGAATACCATCTGCATACGCTGCAGTACAACACCAGGCACACCCGTTCAAGTCCAAACCAGCTGTCTCACTGCATCCGCAGACAGCGCACTCACCCTCCATGCCACAGTGTTTTACGAGCTTCTGGTAAAGGCACTGCCAGCTACCGGGAGCTCACGAGCGACTTGTTGGAGATGCCTGCTATAGAGGAAACGGTGCAGTATTTAATAATAAGGATTTTCGCCTTAGTCAGGCCTTTCAAAACTACTTATGGCTTTACATCAGCTTTGCATATGATGTAAATACAATTCACATTTTTACTACGCACATTAATTTTAGTTATTATAATGCTGTAATATATATAGTACAACTCTGAGTCAGTGGAGCCCTGAGCTTGTGTTGTGTTTGCAGCTTTTATGCTCCATTCATCTTCTGTTTGAAGCCACTCAGGCTTTGCTCCAAACTATATAAAATGTTTCCATTTCAGGTATTGTTGAATTTTGTGGTTTGGTGTGAAAACTCAGAAGCCCTCATTTCAACACTTAAACTGCCTTTCCTTGTTCTGGATGTTTGTTCATACTTAAGCTTTTGTTCAAACTTTGTTCCCCAGGTCAGAAAAATCCTCCTACCATCCACAGCCTCATATCAATCTGCAGGATCCAAATCGGTTGGGGCGCACCACGACAATCACTTCCTCCAGTAAGCCACAACCACCTCCTCCTCCTCCTCCATCGGCTCCTCCGGTTCCGCCTCTGCCAACATGTTCACGTCAGCAGGAGCCCCCTGCCAGAGATCCAGCTCAGTCCTGCAGGAAGGAAAGCACAGAGATGACAAGAGCATCTAAGCCGTCATCTCATGGTCACTCCAGAAGAGATTGTGAAGCAGCTGACAAACACAAGTCCAAGTGCAAGGAGGAGAAGCACCAGAGTGAGAAACTCCCTGAAACAAGCAACAGGAGACATCAAATTGCTTCAGACCCCAGCAAACAGTTTCCAGCCTCTGAGCAAAGCCGATCCCATCGAGTTGAAGGACGAAGACACGACACAAAGTTAAGTAAAAGCAAAGTCTGGAATATAGAAGATCACATCAGGTCAGATAGAGCTAAAACTGGTTCTCCAGAGATTTCACACTTATCTCACTCTGATAAGAAAGGCAGCAGCAAGGAGCGAAAGCCTGACAAAACCAATTCACTTCGAAATTCAAAAGATATCCACAACAGAGAAAGAGAAGAGAGAAAAAACATGACGAGTGGCAAATGGAGAGATTCCAAGGAGCAGAAGAAAGTGAATCACCATGCTGAGCGCTACAATGATTCCTCCAAGGAACGGAAAACTCGACATAAAAATCATCAAAGTAAGGAGGACAGACTACGTGAAGACAACCAAAAGCACAAGCGGGACAGCCAATCAGAGACTAGCAAGAAACGAAGAAGCAGAGAGCAAAAACAAGAAACGACTTTGAAAATACTTCCTGAAGAATCAGATGAGGGTAAGAAAAGCAGTGTTCATGAAAAAAGTCCCAACAGGAAACTCTGTTTCATGGAAACCTTGAATTTAACTCTCTCACCCATTAAGAAACCAGGGTCGTCCAGCAGTGTCTGCCAGGGAAACCTTCCAGAAGGTCAGGATGTCAGAAAGACCGCCGATGGAAATAATTCACTGCCGAATTTTGAAGACATGTTTGTCATTGATGAAATTGATGTCAGTGAATCTGAGGCAGGCTTCAGTGAGGGAGCCGTTCCATTTCTGCATAATCTTAATGTTTTAACTTCACAAGAGCGGTTGGATTGTGTGAAAGATGTTCAGGAAACAGAGAAGATCAGTCATAGCCAGCCTAATGATACAGCAAAAAAGGAAGTAACTGTGCTCCTCAAATCAAAATCACCAGAGAGCCTTTCCTGCAAAGCCAGGGAGGTTTTACAGAATCATCTGGACAAAGTTGGAATGGATTCTGAAAGCCAGGCAGATGACCATGAATCAGCAGAGGCCACAGAGAGTAGAAACCCCAATGAGACGTCTGGGAGCGTCTCTACACAGCAGACAAACTGTCGCCTCCAAACAACAGACTTTGGAAACGACACAGAATCATCTGCTGCTGTTCAAGAACAAGTTGATTCAAGTGCAGCGCCCCCGAAACCTGCAGTCCCTGAGAGCTCCTCCCGGGATTCACCCAGACAGCTCGTCGTTACCTCATCCTCACCTGCACCCGACACGGATGTTACTGAAAACACAACCATCAGAACCAGTCCGAAAAGTCAGGAAAGTCCTGCTGCTGTTCCCCCGTGGGGCTCTGCACAGGAACCCGGTCCTCCTGCTGTCCCTCCACAGGAACCCGGTCCTCCTGCTGTCCCTCCACAGGAACCCGGTCCTCCTGCTATCCCTCCACAGGAACCCGATCCTCCTGCTGTCCCTCCACAGGAACCCGGTCCTCCTGCCGTGTCTCCACAGGAACCCGGTCCCCCTGCCGTGTCTGCACAGGAACCCGGTCCCCCTGCTGTCCCTCCACAGGAACCCGGTCCCCCTGCTGTCCCTCCACAGGAACATGGTCCTCCTGCCGTGTCTCCACAGAAACCCGGTCCTCCTGCCGTATCTCCACAGGAACCCTGTCCTCCTGCTGTCCCTCCACAGGAACCCGGTCCTCCTGCTCCAGAGAACCAAAGCACTGGGAGACGGAACTCTTCCAAGGATCCAGCTGCTGTTCCCAGTATCATCAGCCTGGAGTCACTTCCACAAGAAGGCTTGAGTTTAATGGAGGCCATCTTGGCATTAGCTCATGAAGACACCAGTGACACTCCAGCAGAGCCCAGCTCCTCCACTGGAAGCATTGGAGTGTTTGATGCTGGCAGTAGGATGGAAGAGAAGATACCAGAGAGGCTCGAAATCCCTCCCATTACACCCCAGAAGCGCTTCAGTCCAGCAAAGAGTCAGGAGCCATCCGGCTCTGTGCCCTTCATCCACGACGAAGACTCCATGATGCGCACGCTCAGCAGTCTGAAGAGGATTCCGGACGCCATCAGCCCGCTCAGGAGCCCGGTGCAGATCACTAAGAGAAACCTCTCTCACCTACATGGCAAGCCTGGCCACGTCAAGAGCCTTCAGAAAGGTATGTTTAGCCTCATAAAGTCTCACACAATATTTAAAAATATAGCTCTGTGCAGGACTGAATTAGTGAGTCATCATGTAGTCCCTGTAGGAGGTTGTTTACCTCCAAATATATTCAGCTGCAGAGGAAACATAACCCAAACATACAGCTGGTAATTTTGAAGAAGTATCTTTCACATTTAGAAGATCAATTGCTACTGGAAGTGATGTGTCTGTCAGATCCTGATCCAAACATGATCTGATGATGATTGTAACTAAAGCACATTCACTCAAGATCTGTTTTTTAAAAACTCTTTGAGTTGGTTCCTTCAAAAGCTCTGCAAGTCGACAGAACAACTGATGCTTCAAGTATTCTAGAAAAGTTCCGTTGAAATTCAAAGACAAACATAGAAAATATATAATATAAGGGGACTGTTCAGTAACATATGTTTGTGTCTCAGCAGCAAATTATAATTGATTTGATTATTGATTTGTAAAAGAAATATCCTCCAGTGTTTCCATCCACACTCTGTAAGCATTGTTTTTTGTGGGGGTTTTTTTGGGGTTTTTTTTGAGAGGTTATTTTCTCAAAGGAGGTATTCTCTTTGTTTCCGGTGCAGATTTCTCCAGTGCGCCTGCTGACGCCAGCTCAAAGAAATTGGATGTAAACAAAGAGAACAAATATCCTGGTTCTCCTGCTAACCATGACATGCCAAACCTTGCAGATAAGGTGTCGGACGTGTCTTCAGGCGTCTCCGACACAGATCTTGAGGAAGGAGAAATCGAAAGTGAAAGTGACGAGGCAACAGCCAGTTCCCCGGTTCCTGCAACCAAGAAGGCAAAGTTAGCAGCGACAGTTAAAAATAAAGCTAGTCCTAAGTCTGTTTTGAGAAGGAAACATGAAGAAAAGTGTAGTGCCTCTAAAGAGACCCATGAAACAGCAGCTGCCTCAACACGAAGTCCGAGGAGCCGTTTTAAAACGGTTTGCCCGGCAGCCACCAAAGCTTCCTTTTCCACCATAGACGACATCATGGAAACATTCAAGCTGGTTCGTACTGAGATCCGTAAAAAGTACATGAAACTACATAAAACCTTTCCTAAGAAAAGTTTCTATGGCGTAATGGAGAACTTCCAGGAGTCTTTCCTGGAGTTTGTTGATGGTGCTCATTTTGGTCAAATTTGCAGTCATGCAGCAGAGCTTAAGTCGAAGCTCAAAAAACTGATTACGTCTGTGTTTAGCAAAGTGTCAAATAATGGCATTGTTAAACGCATCTTTGAACAGCAAGCAGTAGATATGAAGCAGAAGCTGTGGGACTTTGTAGATGCTCAAGTCAACTACTTGTTCAGGGAGATTGACACAACACTTCAGGGCTTCTGCAAACCAATTCAGACCAATGACAAGAAGTCCAGCAGGAGAGATAAGTCTTCGAGACAATCTCCAACAAGGAAGGCTCACTGTCAGAAAATGGAAGCACAGTCTCCTTCCATCAGCCTGAATCCCAGTAGACCAAGTAATTACAAAACGGGCCTTGGAAGTAGAGGGAAAGACATAAGGATCACACATGTAGACAAAGAGGGGAAGACTGATTTGAATCCACCAAATGGCCCACAAAGCCATGCCGTGGTCGAGTTTCTTCCTCCTAAGATCCTCTCTTTAACACCTGAAAAGAATAGACCTTTAGTGTTCTCTCACAATGGCCCTTTGGTTGATAAGACAGACTTTCAGCTCCTTACAGAACAACAAGCCTCCAGTTTAACATTTAACCTGGTGAGGGATTCTCAAATGGGAGAAATCTTCAAGTGTCTCCTGCAAGGGTCTGACCTGTTGGAAAGCAGTGGTGAGAACAGTGCCTGGACCCTCACCTCTCCAAGAAAGGATGGGGAAAGATTCATCAGTGTTGCCACGCCAACAAAATTTGATTCCTCATCAAAGCTGCTTTCTTCGCCCAAATTGAACACTCCCACCAAACTGGTTGCGGCATGGGCGAGTATTTCTCCTCGAAAGCACTCATCACCACGCCTGAAAGAGTCCATCCATTTAAACCCGGCTTTATTCGATGAAAGTTGCATGCTGGAAGTTCCATCAGAGACTGGGGTCCAGGCACAGAAGTCATTTTCCCTTCTGGCAGAAGACCTAGCTGTGTCTCTCACCATCCCCTCACCTCTCAAGTCGGATAGTCACCTCAGCTTCCTGCAGCCATCCAGCACCAGCATGCACCTCATGTCCACTCCAGACAGCGTCATCAGCGCGCACATCAGTGAGGATGCCCTGATGGATGGAGAGGATGCTACAGAGCAGGACATTCACCTCGCACTCGACACTGACAACTCGAGTTGTGACCCCAGCAGCAGCAGTGGAGCCTCTTCTCCGCTCGCCACACCGTTCATCTTCAAGCCTGACATACCCATGCAGGCACTGGTGATGGAGAAGTCCAACGACCACTTCATTGTGAAGATTCGGCAGGCAAGTGGCGGTATCGCGCTGACTGATGAGGACAGCTTGGATCACACCCTAACAGAAGAGCCGCAATACAAAGAAGATGATGCGGCAGGTCAGGAAAGTCAAATAAAAACTGGTTTTGTTGAAAAATCGCATGAACCTTGCTGTTCCAGCAGCACTTTACCATCAAAGCTGAATCCTTCCAACCTTCCTGAACACTCTACAATCAGTCAGGCTACAGCTAAATCAAATTCTTCTCTCTCACACAAGGAAAAAAGGAAACTCATGATTAACTCCCACAAAAGAAATGCATCATTTCTGAGTCCCTTGAAGAGTTGTTTTAACAAGTCTGAGACAAATCTAACTGAAGCAGTTTTAGATGATAGTTTGGACACAGGCTTTCAAAACACTAATGACTGCACAATCATCGCTGAAGATGGCCAAACTGGTCCTGGAAAAGATGACACGCCTCCAAAATGTCTTTCAGAAGTTCTATCACTTGAGCCCCAGAAGACAATCAGTCCATCAAAAGGATTAGGTGTTGGTTTGCAGCACCATCTCAAAAGATCTAACAAGGATCAACAGAGTGGAGCAACAAGGTCGAATGGTTCAGACTCCAAGAAAGACGAGACAGAGGCGTTCGAATCAGAGAAGGGTCGCTCCACTGCAGAGGACACAAACAGCTTGCCCCAAAAATCACAGACAGATCACAATGTGAGCAGGAAACGCAAAAAACACCAGAAAAAATCAAAAGCAAAGAGATCCAAAGAGGAAGAGACCATGAAGACTTCAAGAGCTAAGAAAGATGAGGAGTCTCAGACCTCGCTGGCCTCTCTTTCTCCCAACAGCCTCTCTGCCAAGAACGTGGTCCGAAAGAAGGGCGAGGTGGTGATCGCGTGGACCAGGTCAGTACTGCTTCGGTTCTGGATCTATTCCATGGCAGTCAGATGTAGCATTTCATTTTCAGGCTGTTTTCTGACCTTTAACCTCTGACCTGCTCAGACCTGCTGGTGTAACAGTGATTACATGATGTATATTATGAGTAAGATGCATTTGCAGAGTTTGATCAGTTTTATTGAAAAACTTCAGAGAATGGTGAACACCTCCAAAATAACAAAAAGTGGGACAGCAGGCATGTTTGGGAGGGACAAGACTGGACGGACACGACCAACTCTAAACCCTGACCATACACTTCACAGTTTAGACCACAAGGCCAGGAAAACAAAATAATATATAGCCTATATATTTTCAAGAAACATCACACGACGTTTGAGTTCACATGAAAGGGGCGGAGTTTGCAGCGTCTGGTCAATCACACACCAAGAAACTGCAGCACAGTTTAGAGATTACTGAAGGATGGAATGTTCTCTGAGAATAGGAAGAATTAAAACATCCACCAGGTAAAAGCACTGCTGGTGAAGCCAAAGCATTTCTGAATTGTTAATGTTTGACGTCATTAGATTACACCAGATTAATTCATCTGCGATATAAAGGGACAGCACAACACTGATCACTCAGTTCCACTTTATTCCATCAGAAACGTGTCAGTCAGAACTTCCTCACTGTTCTTTTAGTTCATAGTTTCCATCCAGTTGTTTTAAGGCAGAATTTCTCTTGTTTTGTGTTGAGCGTGTTTTGTGTTGAAATCTTAATTCATCACCAAGACGACACGAGTAATTCTGCATTCCAGAAATTCATGTTTTAACAGTTCTATGAGGGGTGATCATTAACGTCATTATTCCAGATCAACATTAGTGGAGCTAAATAAACTTGGAACAAGTGAAAAAGCCTCAGTGACAAGGATTTCTTTTATTTTGCTAAAAAGATCCCTTTAAATTACTTTCTCCTCCGCTGCAGCTCAGCGCAGTGAAGGTTCACTGCCCACCAATTTTCATCTTTACATTTTTTTTTGTTTTGTTTTTTTTTGCCAATGACTGGAAAAGCGGCACATTGTCCTGATATGTGTGACGCAAGACAAACACTGAAATAGCGGTACAAAACAGCCTAAAATGGGACAGGTGGTCACCCTGCTTCAGAGTTTAATCTTCAGTCATAACTTCAGTGGAAGAAGAAATATCTTTCACGTTGTAACTTTTTAAACTTGGTGACTTTTCGGACAAGTCATTTATGATAAAAGGGTAAAACTCACTTGATTTTGAAATAGATTTTTATAGCTCAAGGATGAAACATTTCTGCTTTTATTTACAAAGAACTAGCTATATTACTCGATTTTTTTTTTTTAAAGGATAGTATCACATTTCTACCATATTTTAAGATGCTTAAAATAAAAAGGCAAAACAAGCACTTCATCCCCTGAGTCCTTTCATTCATTCATTCATTTATTTATTCATTTAAAAGGGACCCTGTACAATTTAAACATAAATGTTGCCATTTGATGCATCAAACCAGATTTAGCCGAAGGCTAGTTGGCATCTGTAGTCCCATTGGCAAGTAAAAGACAATCCATACATAGCAAAGACGATTCACAGGACAATGTTTCACACACAGAGACACCAAGACCTGAAAGATACCAAGACATGAAACACTAAAAAATAAAATTACCCCAACTTATCCCTGCCCACATCAACCAGACAAGACAACATGAAAAACACCAAAATAAGGCCAGTGCTGGGCCAAAGAGAAACGACACATTGATCAGTGAGTGCAGTGCTGGCTACTTTCCAGATGTTTCTTAATCTGGGTTTTAAAGCCCTTGATGGTGGAACATGTCCTCATAGCGTTGGGCAGCTTGTTCCACTGTGTAGTTTCCTTCACTGCAAAAGCTGACTGTCCAAAAGTGGAGCAGCAGAATGGTATAGTGCAGTCGTGCAAAGAAGCAACTCTGGTTGATCTTATGTAATTTATAGAGCACTGTAGACAACGTTTTGTAAAAAGCCAGGAGCCCAGCCGTTTAAAATCTCGAAAACCATTCACAAGTTTGAGATGACTCTAAAATTCTCGAAGCCTAGAAAGTTGTATTAGCCAAGTTGTTATAATGGTGGTACATGAAAGGTTTTTTTAATCAAAGATTTTTAAGGCTCAAGCGGTCTCATTGCAGTTTCTCCAGCTTGTCCCCAACAAGTGATACAGTAGGACAAAAGGGAGAAACTTAGAGCGTGCATAAATGTCCTGGCTGCTTCCAAAAAAAGACAAGATGTAATATAACTGAAGTTAATCAAGTTATATTACATTTTGTCATTCTCACGTTGTTTATCGTGACACTAAATATCAATGGGACATAGTGAAAAGATGGACGAGCAGCCCTTGAAGGCCTTGAAGGATCCGGGTCTGTTGTGCTTCAGTTCTGCATTATGTGAATTTTGCTTCCTGTCCTGATTGTTGGGTTTGTTCCAGAGATGAAGATCGAGCTATTCTGATCGCCCTGAAGACAAAAGGAGCTTCACGAGACACTTTCTTTGCTCTGTCAGAGAAACTCAACAAGCCCTCTGAGCAGGTGAATGAAACCTCTTGTGTTTTTTAGTTATAATCCTTGTTTCCATTGTGCAATACAGAAAAGCGTGCCCAGACCCAACTCTGTTGCGTGTTTCCACCTCAAAGAGTACGGTTAAAAAGTAGGCCGGGTTGTAAATAGCCGTGTAACGACGCAGATATATGATGTTATCATACTGGCTGTCGGGGTCCCTTACTCATTGGTCGTCGCTCCTCAGTTTTTTACCTTTGTAGCGGCGCTGCTCAGGCGGCCCAGCAAAGACGTCAGCCGCGGTTCTCTGTGAACAGCTTGGAAAACATTCTCATTCTGAGCAGCAGTGTCCAGCTCCCACTGAAGCTTCTCCTTTCCTGTTATGGAGAGGAGCGTCTGCACCTCGAAGGAACACCAGGGGGTAGTGTAGCACCCACATTTCAATAAACCCAACTAAATAAACAACCAGTGAGCCCCAAGCAGCGAATGTGAAAAATAAAACAAGAGCGTTTATTTTTCCAATGGTGGTTAAATATTGCTGGTTGTCAAGGCTGCCAGTTGTTACTGACCAATCAGCAGACAGCTGTGTTGTAGCTCATCCTGATGAGGGGTTACGAAAAATGGTAACGGTTGGGTACTTTGGTACCATCTACAACCTTTGTAGGTGAAAACACGTACCAGCAT
>OMNM01062505.1:0-10620 GCA_900302745.1 Parablennius parvicornis | reverse complement strand
GTACCTGTATTTCACCTGAACATGCACAGATAGTTTGAATGATCGATGAGGTTCTGTGCATGGTATTCCATCACATAATCATTAAA
Organism: Parablennius parvicornis; assembly: GCA_900302745.1. NCBI lineage: Eukaryota > Metazoa > Chordata > Actinopteri > Blenniiformes > Blenniidae > Parablennius > Parablennius parvicornis. Next base: position 10,534 of record OMNM01062505.1, on the reverse strand, counting down.
GTAATCTATTACCATCTGCAACAACTTGACAACAACTTCTCAGCAGAGCAGCTGATCAGTGAAGGAGGAGTAACATCAGTCGTGAGGATTTCTAAGATCACTGATAAAGTCAAAAGTAAAGCTAACTCGACCAAACATGAAAACTTTAAATGGCCGCCATGATGCTTCCAGAATATCATAGCACATGTTTGCTTCCAAATATCCGATATTTATGAATTTTGGGTCTAAATATAAATATGTTTCAAAGGTCAAGGATGTCATATATTAGCACTTCAGATAAAGGGTTTAGACCAGGGGTGGGCAAACTACGGCCCGCAGGCCAAATCCAGCCCGCTGGTCTTTTTAATGCGGCTCGCCAAAGGTTGGTGCAGAATTGCCAAAATGAAATCATATAATCACGACAGCATTATTTTTTACCTGGTCCTGCAATTCTTGGCGTGTCACCAGGGGGTGCATTAGGCGCAGTGATGCATCGATTTGGTACCTACATCGGCTTCACAGTCACATCCTGAACTTCTGCTTTCTTGCATTGGACAGCATTCAACAAAACTCAACCTGACTTCTAAAGATATGGTTAGCGATGGTTATTGACCTGTAGCTGGGCTAGACGTGGGGAAGTAATGCCATGATAACAACCCGCCACTTTAACTCCAGACTGAAAATAATGTTGTAACCAGCCGGCTTTACATCCTACACCCGACAACAGTGTGTCCATATTGGATATCGCTGCTCCTATGTTCCTATTACCAATCTACCACACTCCTCCCTGAGAGCTCCAGAGCACCACAGTCCATGGCAGGGGAGGGCAACTAGTTTTACCAAAGGGCCACATGATACAGTAAATGATCAATACTATTGAGGGCCGAGACATAAGTTGACCTGAGTTTTGGTCAATAAGAATCATCTCTTGATAAAAAGCAGTTTGTTTGTCTTTTAACATGATTTTTATGAGCTGCTGTTGCTCTGCGTCATTTTTTCTTTCCCAGCTTTTGTCTGGAAATCTGGATTATATTTTTCTACATCTCACATTCAGTAAACAACTAAATGCGTAAATGACAGCTGTATTTTTCATTAATCATCTTTTTCCACTGTGAAACACTAATTTTGTGAAGTAAAGTATGCCCGTCACAACCAGTAATTAAATAATGTCCAGAAATGTAAAGAATGTGACCATTTTATATCTAATAAAAACTAATAATTGCAGCAAATTTAATTTGATTCAGGATTCTGCAGTGACCCCCGCAGGGTCGGTCAAGCAGAGCTAAAGAGCCGCTTGTGGCCCGCGGGCCTTATGTTGCCCAGGTCTGGTCTTTGGTCTGAACCAGGCCGTGTGGAAGTGCTCGCATGAGCCGTCAAGAATATGAACAGAGACGAGGACGTAGAGCCAAGCTAAAGCTAAAGCTAACACTGCACAGCCTCTTCTCCAGTATTTTCTTCACTAATGTGCAGTCTGTGGTGAATAAAGTGGACAAGATACAACGTCACATTAAGGCCCATTCATGTGTCCATGCTCCACTTCTGGACTCGTGGCAACATGCGTTCTTTAAGGTAACAGAATGATCCAGGAAATATCTCCATTTCTGGTAGGGGCGTTCTCCTCCATCCCTAAAGTAGTTTATGTTTCACTCAAGGAGTTCTGAACTGTGTGGCTCGTTATTTGTTTTAAAATTGTGACTGTTCAGATTGGGAGATGGAGGATCTCGTCACGCAAGCGCCCAGTCGGCTCTGGTGGGTGCGCGGACGGCGCGGCCTGTGCACAAAATTTAGGCTGAGCGCGGTCGACTGTAGAGGTTTTGGAGCAGACACTCACACACTGGGGCGGACGACGATTTTGACTTCACGCGGACACTCTGCGCACATGTGGACACTCGCGGACATGGGTCGCATGAGGGCCTTTGTTCACAAAAAGATACTTTTGTCTCAGAAGCTGTCGTGGGGTGGAGGAAGTTATACCGACGCAGCATTTCACCGCTGGCTGGCTGCATGATTACACTCAGTCTGTAGCTAAAATTCTGCTTGTTATCATGACTTTTCTTTCCCACGTCCAGCGCACTCACAGAACGATAATCACTAACCGTACCTTTGGAAGTCACGTTTGGTTTTGTTGAACGCTGCCCGACATTCATTCTTTTCATGTTAAATGGGTGTAACCAGGCGAGCGTGCTCTGGTTCCTGAGAAAGCCGAAGTTGAGTGACGTCATGTGAATAAGGTCAATTACTCTGCTACTGCTTTGAAATCTTCTGCAATAATGAGAGGGCCAAAGAAAAGAAAGGTTGACAGTGAGTGACGAGTGTTGAATAAGGAATGGATTACTTTTTCACTGAAGTCAGGTCAAAGGCTGTATGTCTTATTTGCAGTGTTCATATGTGTGATCCACTGCTGACCTGTTAAAAGTCAGCGTGGCACCTGGGCCAAAAAGTTTGGTCACCCCTGCTTCAAACTCAAAATTTTAAATCCAAGATTGTCGTCGAGTAACATCTGGAAAATAGTAAAGAATCAACTGGTTTGTCATAAAAATTAGTGGCAGTGAATCATTTCACGCAACTAAAGGTTTGTTTATATGTGTGAGTGCACAACAAATCAAGACAAGCAGAGAAGGACGCAATCGTCTTCATGTCACGAACATTTGCACAGTTTATCTCTCAACTTCTTCACTGTTCAGGTAATTAATACTATTCTATTGAATGTCCCACCAGTCCTGTATCTGGGACAGTAATGTGATTAAAGAATATCAACATTCCTTCGTTTTGTCTGGAGAGCAACAGTGCTCCAATGGAAAAATGAAATAAAAGATGAATTATCTGAATTCCCAGCGAGAGAGGCTTTCTCAATAAGTATTCTTGTCATTTGTTTTAACAAAGTTCGGTGTACTGTTCAAAACTGGGTTTTCTCTAAGACAGTCATCATAAAATAGTTTTATCACCTCTTACATTTTTTTAAGTTGTAAATTAAATGAAATCCCTGTCGTCTGAGTTATCTCCATTGAAACACATCAGTGTTATCCTTCATTACCTGAGTCATAAACTTCATCTTTACTTTCAGCCTGATCATCATGGTGCATCCTGACTATACCTCACTTCCAGTGACGGAACTTGGCCATTTTAGACAACATTCGTTTTGACCTGAAGTGCTGCAGAGCGTTTCACAGAAGCAATGTGCATGCCCATACCACAATATCAATACTTCTGTTACAGTGTCTGTTTCTGGATCAATTCTCATATGTAAGTATTGATTTGCAATGCAGGTATCAATAAACATGTTTTTGTTCTCCCTCTTCCACTTCTTCCTCCATATCACTGATTTGGCTGTATGAAGGTTTCACGGGAGCTCAGGATTATAATATCAGAGGAGTATCGAGGTAAACAGATTTTTTTTAAAGAGGATGTTCTTCAGAGGTGGGTCATGCATTTCAGACCCAGGCCTTCACTAGTGCTCGGTCAGAATCAATCCACCCCTCGAGAACGATTTTTTTAAGGCTATAAAAATCATGTTATGATGCAGAAATGCAGTACAAAGAGCCATTGCATCACAGACAGATAGTGTAGCCAGAATAAACACCTTTACTTTAGAAACAAGCCCGGAGTGCATGACTCCCTGAGCACCCCCAGAAATAAATAAATCAATAGGCCTCGCCGGCCCTGATGACCCTCCACTGATGTGTTAAAAAGTGCTAAAAACCCAACGTCTTTGTTAAAGGTTGGCAACGGTATTTGTTCAACAATCCAATGTCACATTTTGAGCACAACTTCTGTTCATGTCTGAGGGAATGTTTAACATCTGAGTAAATTGGTGAATCCAGTTTCTCTAATATCGCCATCGGGACCATTTTGGAACAAATCGCTTCATTCCAGTTCTTCTTACTTCAGACCCAGTGTTTGAAAGTGAGACAGTTGAATTATGTACTGGAGCCAGAGGTTGAATCCTCCCCACAATCTGCTTGTCTGTCCTCTCCTTTTCTCTCCTTCTATCCTGTAACCCCAACCAGAACAGCAGGAAGCCTCCACCTCCGAGGCCACGTTAACACGTACCTGGGTTTTTTAAAACAGAGACATTTCTCTGCTTTTGTGCCTTGTTTTTACACATAAACGCAGCTATGACTCACCTCGAACCATGATTCCTGAAAACTTGAGCCACGGTGATCTAGAAAAAAAAAAATCTGTGTCTCTAGTTGCATGTCAAGGCGAATAGGCAGATTATGATGTCACAATATGCGACGTCAGCACCCGTGTTTATAGTTTTGCTCTGATAATGGATCCAGTGAAAGCAGTGTTCGCTTTTACATTTGTACAAACATGTTTCTGTTGTTTACATTTACAATCACAAACGCTCCAATACGTTGGTCCAAACAACAGTTGTCGTGTCTTTATTGAAGCAGGTACAGAAAGTCGTTCCTGTCATTCATTCTGTTTTTTCCAGAATTCTGATTGGCTATCATGGCTTCCTGGTTCTCGTTACACTGCCCCCTACAGGTTTGGCTGCTCATAGTAACGATCATTGGTAAATTAAAACTTTTTTTAAGAGGGGGAAATATCAGTTTCTTTTTGAAAACCCAGGTATGTGTAAACATGGCCTTAGTCTGGTTCTGCACATTTTTCTTCACACTGTCCTCTCTGAATTGCTCATGTGGAATCTTTATTTTTTTTTTTCTGTAAACGTGCCTTGAAATGATTGTGGTGTATTTGGAGATAAAGAATTATAATATGATTGAAATGTATGAGATAGTTTAATGAAATCTGTGGCGATACCAAGTTTAATAAAATCAAAAGTTTTAAAAGTACATTCATTTATCTTCTTTCCCACTTAACCAATTCTGGTGAACTCGAGGGTGGCAGTTGTGCATGCCACCCTCGAGTTCATCCACAGAGGTGCAGAGTCAGGCGTTCAGATAACCATTATTTGATTTTATTTAAATAAATCACAAACAAAACTCGAAACTTAGACACTTCTGTACAGACGTTTCAGCCTTGTGACTGTCTGCTCCGCCTGTCACCGAGTGTCTCTTGACGGCGCCTCCTTTATGGGCAGAGAGCTGAGGCAGCACACCTGAGTCACATCAGGGGCGTCCTCACCTCTCTGCCAGTTTCCCTTTGACATGTTAGTTGATTGTATTGTTCCAGTGCACTGAGCAGTAATGACACAAGGTGAAAATCAGAGCAGCAGTATATCAAGTGTCAGGCATCAACATACACAAAGAAGAGGAAATTAACATGATTCTATTAATTCATTCAACCATCAAAATGTAGTTTCTTGTTTGAAATCCTGAGATATGATCAAAATGCCTGAAAACCCCGAATCCGATTAATTACTTTAATGGGTTCGATCACTTATATAAACCAAGAGGAATCAGCACAAGCCATAATATGGAAGTGATACACCAGGGCTGAGTGGAGAGAGACAAAGAGGCAAAGAAAGACTACGTGCCATGGGTCATGAGCGCAGCGCTCCAGCTCTACTGAGCCGCCCCCCCTCACCCAGAGACAGCATATTGATCCGGCATGTGACTCCTCCCACCAATGCTAATATACCTCCAGCGAAAGTCAAAACCTCTCAGAGACATTAATGCACAATCAGAGTTGGAGTTTTGGGTTTCTGAGCAGCTGCATTTTGCCAAAAGCTCAAACCGTTTGTCTGCGCTGACAATCAGCCCCTTCATCCCATCGGATGGGTCAGGAGCGATCGCTCTATTTTGCCAACAACAAAGGACTTCCACACAAGCTGTCACAGCCAAATTATGTGTTCTCCCTCTCCTGCGACATCAGCAAAATAGCTGCTCTATATTCCAGCCATTATCCAAACATATCTCAAGACACTGCGCCACTGTGTGTGTGTTCTGACACCACTCAGTGAGTTGCATGGCCAGTGAAGTGAGACTGATGTGCTTTCATCTCCTCCACTCTGATCTTTGTATGTACTACTTGTATACCATCCCAGTGTCTGAGCATTGCAGTACATGAGCATTGGACTCGGTGCTTTATTCAACTGTATACTATGATTAAAAGCCAGAGCCGGCTGGCCAATTATGCAAACGCTAAGGGTGGCGTGGGCCCCAGGGGGCGCCTCTAAATTGGTAGTAAATTTACCTTCAATGTAAAGATGGAAAAACGTATCAGTTATTATTGTTTTTGCTTTTACTTGCTTTTAATAAGTACCCATATGAGTACTTATTAAAAGCCATTAGGCCTAATTTACTTCATATGTAAAGGCTGAAATGTATCTACAGTGTAGATAGACGCTACGCTGCTGTAGACTGAAGACCGAGCTCACCGTTAAACAGTGTCACTTGTCCTAGAACATCCAGTTGGTTTTGTTCTGTGTGAATGAAAGCAGGTAAAAAAAGAAAACAGCCTTTATTTGTGGGTCTGTCTACAGCTTTGTCCTGCTCTTAGGTTTCTCCTCTCAGGAACTCCTATCTCTGTAATGTGAGATGTGGGAACAGCGTGACTCCTTTTCTTTTTGTTGTTGTTTTTTACTGCACAATAAAGAAGTGGTTGAGCTCTGGGCCAGGCTGCTCTCCCTGTGGCCCTGCAGCCCTGTGAGGCCCGTGTCCCGCCGGGAGACATCTGCTGCCTGACCTGCCATCGTCGCTTCCTGCCATGTTCAACAGGGTCTCTGGAGTGATGTATGGACGAGTGTCTGAGGGTCTTCCGCCAGACCAGTGCAGCCACCTTATCCTGCAGGCAACTCGTAAACCCCCTCATCTGTACGGTCACCCTCGACACCAAGCATTAGTGAGCTGAAGGTGAAGAATTACATAACTAAAGGAGCAAACTTCTGAGCAATCCCCAGCAAAAAGGATTAAGAAGAGATTTCAGAATATCTTCTGCTGGTGAGAGGATGTCAGATTCCATGTCATGGCCATGGTACACTGTCAAATAGGAAGGTACCAATGCCACTTTTCAAAGGACGCGATTACAAGTAAAAGTACAATTCTTTAGCTGCTTGCCGATAGCGAGCACCGATAGGAGTACTTCTTAAATGTCACTAAGCCTGTTTCATACTCCATACACCAACAATGGTGAAGGCTTTACATTGCGGTGAACCGCCTCCCCATCGACGCTACATCGTCTTCAGCAGATTAGAAAGTTCCAGGATATGACTGCGTCTACAGTAGCATAGCATAGCTTAGCGTAGCGTCTCTCTCCACTCTGCGCTATGCTGCTGTAGACTGTAGACCGAGGGATCGAGCTGCTGTTGATGAGAGTATCAGTGTCTTTAATCCTGTTTAGCAAGTAGCATCTAGCATTACTGGTGTGTGAGCCTGAAACTCTTTCGCGTGTAGCATGTAGCATGTAACACAGCTTGGAGTAAAATCCTCCTGATCCACTGGGCAGTTAAGCTACTGAGCGACATCATTCTAGCACTGCTGGTCCAAATGTCTCTGGTGATTAAGTTGCTGGTGATGAAGTTGCTAGTGATATAGTTGCTGGTGATAAAATTGCTAGTGATAAGTTGCTGGTGTACAAACTATCTTTCTCCTCCTCTTGATATTTAGTCAGAACATGAATTACTGTCCGTCTCAAGGCCAATTCATACTCTATAAGAAGTTTGTTAGCGCGGAGACCTGCCGAACAAATGACATCATTTTGTTCGTTCAGCTCATTCTGGCCGAAGAAAGAAAGGTTGTGCTGTGCAGATCGTTCTGGCCAAACTACGTGGGCGCCGCACTGCCGAAACCTCGGCACTGACATGTGACGCGCATGCGTATTCCAGCTCGCTAATGACAATCAGTCATATTTTAATCATGTTTTTCATGTACAGTCGCTACTATATTAGCCCTACAGCTCTTTAACATGTCGGAACGCGGGTTTTCGACATGTTAACGCGCACCTGAATGCATAACTCAAAGCCGTCAGCTCCTGCTGTAAAACTGGACCAACATGGCGGCTTGGACTAAAACCATCTAATCCATTTCTGAAAACATTGGAGGCGAGAAATAAGCTGTGCAGCTGAAAAGTTAAAACAACGCTTCATAGACGTGTGGCTGCCGTGAGGGGGCGTGGCCCTGCAAGTTCCTACAAACATTTTTTTCATTTAATTTTTTAAACAATTTTCTTCTTGTTCTTATGGGAGTATGAACAGGCATTTAGTTTTGTCGTTTTCATTAATATTAAAGAATCTTCAAACCGCAACATCGCTCATCCTCTCTACCTGCTGAGGATGCTGCTGACTAATAACATCATGTAATCCTCGTGGTGTTAAGGATCCTTATCCGAGTATGAACTTGAGTAGGCTGCAGTATCGGAGCTGTAACTGGTATTTGTATCAGTGTATCCCTGCTAGTTATTACTGTTAACTCTTAACATGGAAACACTCACATTGATTCAAATGTAAAGCAATGCTGAATTAATATCTCTACAAATGATAATAATTTATTAATCTGTAAAGTGTAAATGTAGTTTATGAATAGAGTTATTGTGTCAAATGATTTGATGTTGATTGTTGTGTATATACTATACAATAATTATGCTATCATCATAATTATTTATTCATTTATTCACAGGAGCTTAATTTTGTGATTTTGTGAACTGATGAAGTGACTCATAACTTTGTGAACTGATGAAGTGACTCATAACTTTGTGAACTGATGAAGTGACTTGGATAACCAGAAGAACATCTTCCGAGCCCAGTTGACCTCATTCTGTTGCTTTGAGATCCTCCGACCTGGACAAATGAGAAGACGTAGAGATAGGATGTATAGAGCACGTGAACTTCAGGGAACAGTTCACATAATAAAATCAATGTTGAGGGACGTAATTCAAAGCATCCCGTGTGTTTTCTAGATAGACAGAAGTGACCAGGGATTGTTTCCTGCTTGAATCCTTATTAAACAGTGTCCTTGTTTTGGCACCTTCATGGTATGTGTGTAATGTGTGGCGTTTTCAAAGTGGACGTTTCCAGAGAGATCCGGGTGTGTTATGGCATCTCTACGGTTCATCGGGCTTAGGAGCAGCCTGAGCAGAGTCTTTAACTAATCCAAATCTAACTCCGTCATGTCCCGGGAACCCTGAACCTCACTGTTCAGCATCACACTGTCATGATGTTGGCATTTTCTTCATCGCACCAGCTCCAGATAAACAAAGACGTCGTGGGATACAGAAAAACACACAACTTGTTTCTTTGTTATAAGAAGCAACAAGAACAACATTCTGCTGGATGTTTTCTCAGAAAATATCAAAAACTGTTCTTTAAGGCTGCTTTTATTCATCTCTGACTGGGGAGCAGAACAGATGAGCATCCGGGATTTGGCACGACTGAACTTCAGACAAATATTGGAACTGACTGAATATTGACTGGAATGTTAACAGCTTTCGAGTGGAACGCCAACGCGGAGCCAGCTTTAAAATCTGCTCACTATTTGTGTGAAGGCTTAGTACTGACCCCAACTGCATGATCCTAAAAGGTCAGCAGGTAGGTGCAGTGACTGGATTAGGACCTGAGTCAGAGAGACATGGAATGCATAATCATAAAAGAATCTGTCTGAGGTGGAACCGGGAGGATTCACTTTATTTATATAGTTACAACACAGTTATCTCTCGGTGCCTTTAACAAACAGCAGATGGTGTTTTGCTGCAATTTGGGTTTTTCCTTACACACGACAACGTTGGTCAGAGCCAGTGAAGACACGTTTTTGAAAACGTCTCCAAAGTTGGAACTTGTTGAAAATGATCCGACTTCATCATCATGTAAACTGTGGTGCGCTTGCGCGGGTGCAGCATTTCAGAACCGTGTAGTTTTCCTCATTTCTATGGAGACAGATACCGAGCATTTCCAGAAAGTTCCGAATTGAGAGCCATTTTCAAAAAGTTCTATTTTCATCAGTGGCTTTGAGCTCCGTTTGCGTGTAACCAAATCCACAAAAGAAGTTCTCAGTTTTGACTAGAAAACGTTGCTGTGTAAACGGAATCCTCGTTTCCTGACAGTTTGATTCCCCACTGAAGTGCTGGAATGAAGAACCAGAGCATCTCTGTGATCTTGCTCACTGCCTCAGAATCAACCCGACCCAAAAGCCAGTTTCCAGCTCCAACGAGCCGTGGTTGAGAGTATTCAGCTTATAAAACCATCAAAGAGCCACAGTCTGGAAGGAGGCAACCTCAGATCCACCTGGTTCAGAGCTGCTATGAGCAGCTGGACCTGTAGGGGGCAGTCTAACGAGAAGCATGAAGAATTGATAGCCAATCAGAATTCAGGAAAAAACATGAACTCACTAATTGTGATGTATATCTTTGCCATGTAAATGCTGCAAACAGAGATGCAAACGGAGACTCTGTGTACGTCCGAATAGTCCCTCCTATCTCCTTATCTATCGACTTCTCCTTCAACCTGGAAGTGTTTGAAGCGGAAGCCATGATAAGAGCTGTCCGAATTCTCAAGAAGCAAAGGAAAGGAGGCTCTTCCTTTAGAGCCTCCTTTAGCATAGGGACCACTGATGCACTCTTTAACAAAGGAGGCGAGCTCATGCTGCCCCACAATTCCTTGCGGCGACAACATTTAAAGGGACCCGCTCAGCCGAGCGTTCAGAGAAACTCATGATGA
>OMNM01062439.1:0-10244 GCA_900302745.1 Parablennius parvicornis | reverse complement strand
CACCTGTATGGATGGAGAACATTTCTTCATCCATTCACTGATGATGATGATGGTGATGATGATGATAGTGTTGATGATGATGATGATGATGGTGATGATGATGGTGATGATGATGATGATGGTGATGATGATGATGATGATGATGATGATGATGATGATGGTGATGATGATGATGATGATGATGATGATGATGATGATGGTGATGATGATGAGTGATGATGATGATGGTGATGATGATGATGATGATGGTGATGATGATGGTGATGATGATGGTGATGATGATGGTGATGATGATGTGATGGTGATGATGATGATGGTGATGATGATGATGATAGTGATGCTCCTCAGCCTGGTACAAGGTGGAGATCAGCTTCATGATGCAACAGCAGGAGGTCACATGACAAATGGAGGGAAAATGGCTGCCGGTTCCACGGTCACCAAAATCAAACCCTCCAGGTGGTGAAGACACCGTGGAGGTGGAGAACTGGTGAGGTGTTTAACTTCTAGTTTGGCTCGGTCGGTGGGGCGGTCGTCTCCCGGTGGGAAGGTTGCAGGTTCGATTCCCTGTGTGCGTGATGTGCTATGTTGGGCAGTGTGGTGCTGCTCAGGCAGCTGGAAGGTTTTTCTACTCTGAACTTTTACCAACATTAAAAACTGGTTGTTTTGATTCTAATGAACTAATGAAGACGTCCAGTCCCGTAACACACTGCTCCTCCTGGCTCCTCCTCCTGGTTCCTCCTGGCTCCTCCTGGCTCCTCCTCCTGGTTCCTCCTGGTTCCTCCTGGCTCCTCCTCCTGGTTCCTCCTGGCTCCTCCTCCTGGTTCCTCCTGGCTCCTCCTGGTTCCTCCTGGTTCCTCCTCCTGGCTCCTCCTTCTCCTGGTTCCTTCTGCTCCTGGTTCCTCCTGGTTCCTCCTGGCTCCTCCTCCTGGTTCCTCCTGGTTCCTCCTGGCTCCTCCTCCTGGTTCCTCCTGGTTCCTCCTCCTGGCTCCTCCTTCTCCTGGTTCCTTCTGCTCCTGGTTCCTCCTGGTTCCTCCTCCTGGTTCCTCCTCCTGGTTCCTCCTGGTTCCTCCTCCTCCTGGTCCCTCCTGGTTCCTCCTGGTTCCTCCTGGTTCCTCCTCCTGACCCCAGGCTGACCCAGCAGACTCACCCTGACAAGGTGCATCAGAGGTCTCTGGTGTAAAAGGAGCCAGTAAAGAGGAGGAGCGATGAGACATTGGCCAGGAGGAGGCGCCACCGAGGGGATTGATTGATTGATTGATTGATTGATTGATTGATTGATTGATTGATTGATTGATTTCCTGCTCCAGATTTCCCTCCTGAGCTCAGATGAACCGACAGGACTTGGTTTGGTTTGACAGAAGCGTCCACGCTGTCGTATTTCACTTGAGTGTTTTCTGCCAGCGGCGGCCTGGACGTGTCATCAGAAGCTGCTGGTCGCACGCCATCGGCGGCCACGCCCTCTCTTATCAGTCGTCTGGGAGGTTGTCCTCTGGCACTCGGTGGCCTCACATGCTGTCACCTGCCCTTCTCCCCGCTCGCCGCTAATCCCACTCCCGCTTGTCTTTATCCTCATCTCCTTGTTTCTGCGGCCGCGTGTTCCACGCCGATGATGGGTGGTCAGGCAGTTCTGGCGAGGCGCAATTGGACGACGGCGGAACAGTTATTATCTCCATCTCTTGGTTATTTATTTTCGCTCTGTGCGACTTAAGATGGCTGCCGGCGATGGAGACGGGCCCGTGTGGCCCTGCAAAATCCCCCTGTTTATCCACAAGCCTGACCCACTGGGCCGGAGGGGGCGGGGCTTCCTGCTCACCAGATACCTGTGATGTGTGCGTGGTGGTGGTGGTAAACCGTGTGTGTGTGTGTGTGTGCGTGTGTGTGTGTGTAGACGGAGGTTGGTGGTGAACTTGGGGTTAACTTGTGTGTAGTGTGACTCATTCGACATTATCGTTTTGAAATCCGCTCACTGTGAGTACGTGTTTGTGTATGAGCATCTCAACACACACACACACACACACACACACACACACACACACGCGGGCGCTGGTTCTGCTAGGTGGCAGTGAATGGGGTCTTGTGATGTGCTCTGATGCCGGCACTAAGCCGGCCACTGACAGTTAGACTGATTCCTAAACACGCTCTGTTTGGGATGTAAATGTGTTTTCCTCAGACGGCGGGGTCGGAGTTTTTGGTGGCCGCCGCTCAATGTGTGCAACCTTGGGTGTTGAGGACATGTGATGAAGGACACCGTCTTTCAGAACAAGCGGCCGGAGCCGAATGAAACACAAACACTCTGCCGAACGCAGACAATGGAAACTGTCACGTTTCAAAAAGAGCCTGCCCTGGGCTTGTGGATGTTTTTTCTTGCTGTAATTTCAGTGGTGTTGAATTCCTCTTTTCATGAAGACCTGACACAAGCCTGTCATCCAAACAATACTTTTATTTATTTGTATTCTTTTAGACAGTTCAGTCTCAGAGAATGTTTAAAAGCCTGCTAGTGAGTGAAGGCAGGGAAGAGCAGACCTACAAAAGGTTTGTTCTGACTCCACTGAAACACAAAAGGAAGTGGAAGGTCATAAGACACAGTCACATACAGGAGCCGGAGAGGAGGGACCGTGTCAACACTCGGCACAGAGAAGGTCAAACCAGGTGGGTCCGTGTAGGAAATCAAACAGGAAGTTCTGTCAGTGCTACTGAATGTAAGCTTGACAGGAACCGTGTGTGTTTGAATTATGTTGAGGTGGTTATCCTCAGAACCTTTGACCTTTGTGTCCTCCAGAGAAATGTGAATAACAGGTAACACATCAGCTCCTGGTCTGAATTCAAGTTCTCATGTTGAACCGGCAGAATCGTATCTTCTGCACTGGGTTCCTGCTCTTCAGCCTCTCCAGATATTAGTGAACCTTCAACAAGTTCCACCGCCTCTCGTTCTCCTTCTGACACGGTGAAGTTGTTGAAGAGCCTCCTGCTGCATGGTGTCTGATGGTCTGCAGCTCGTCCTCATCAGAAGAAGCTGTTTGTGTCTTTGTCAGCATCTCGCATGCAAACGTACGGAAACTAAATCTGGAATCCCTATTGTTACACACACACACACACACACACACACACACACACACACACACACACAGCGCTGTGCACCTGCGGCTTATATATGTACTTTTTTTTTCTTTTTTAATTTGCGAGTGCGGCTTTTATTCAGGTGCGCTCTATAGTGCGGATAATACGGTAGTTGCATTACTGCTGTGTAGCTGAGCTGTCACTTTAAGTGAAGTGGAAAGAGGTATAATCGTCGCACAGATTATTAAAATAAACAGTTTTGTAAACAAATAATCAGAAGAATGGGCAGCCAAACAACTGATATAAACTACTGATATACAAACCTATAATACAGTAATGGTGATGTTTTTGCCTTAAAGCATCACAGGTAGTGTGTCTACAGGTTGGTAAGACATATTTTGAGGCTACTTAGTGAGGTGCCCCTAAGCTGTTTTTCCACGAGAGCAAATAGCTGTAACTAAGTCTTGTGCTAATGATAAGAGCTTTTTCATTAGGCGAGACGGAGAGGAAAGCAAAACGCTCCCTAACTTTTTGCATGTATGTACAATCAGGATAACAAGTCACAAGCCCACTAAAGGTTGAGTAACATCATTGGTGATCTCATAGTAATAATCAGACACCTCGAGTATTGGCACTACAAAAAGGACAGTACTTTATAATGTGATCTTGGCAGCATTCCTGTGGATGACGGACAAAATAATAATCTATTCACAATGTTGTCAACCTTCATGTATGGGTCAATAACCCTGGCAGACTGTTATCTCGCAGGGTCCCACTGAACTTTTCTACAAGCAACTTATAAACAGTGAGCAAACATGGACATTATTTGAAACCGAAAATTGTTACATTATTTCATCCCTGAGAAAATTACCATTTTGAGTTGATGCTGCAAATAAAATGTCTGCTGCTATCAGTGTGCGCGATAATCTAACATCAGCATCTGGTGTAGCCTTTTTGCTCAGCAGCTTGAACAGAGAGAGAGAGAGAGAGCTTGTGTTTATGGGAACTGAATGTGAGGTAACGATTAAACTTATGTAGAGGGTATTTCATATTGAGGAGGAATAGCAAGTTCATGTTTTCATGGGGAAGTATGATTTATTTGCTTTTGTTTCAGGCTCTATATTGGAATTTATACATCTGTTGAACAGCTATATCGCCTCGACTAAACAACATACCATGAATACCTGTCTGTTCATATGTTTTGCTTCTGCTGCTTACTGGTTGATGCATTTACTTTGTGAACAGTCTCATTGAATTACATTAACTACCGTACAAAGAATCTACATAATATAAAATTTTCATATTGCCTGAATAATTGATAATCATTTAGCATTGTCCTCCATATATTCCACTGCAATGTGCTGCTGTACTTTAGATTTTACTGGACAAAAACTGACATACCGATGTGTCCAAGTGCCCCACTCCACTGAAATCACTCAAACCGATTCTGTTCGGTAGCCCGGAACCAACAATAATGCTGACTCTGCATGATTTAATGACCTTATTAGTCTGGAAGTAATGAATGCTATTATGACTTTGAGAAAATTGTCAAACTAAAGGTTTTGTATCTACACCATCAAGTCATTATAGATTCTGATATTTATATTGGAGAGGATTGAAAAAAAAAAAACAACTGAATTGTTATGAATTTGTCTATTATTGAAATAAAATGACATCATTGGCTTATTCCATTTTGCCTAAAGAATGAACATTTCTGAAGGAAATAAAACACTAAAAGTGCAGATAAACATCACTGCTGTCCAATCAACAGGAAAAAATACAATGCAATAGATACATTGCAATAACTCTTGGATTGGATTGTAATTTGGTTTGTTATACTACAAAGCGATTGAACAGTTTGAATGTGGTGTCAAGGATACAATACGGAGAACCCACATTTAGGTTTGAAACGTCGACACATGTAACTCCTAGAAAGTCAATGTTTTGGGTTTTTGTTTCACTTGCAAAAGTGTCTTTACACTTTGTGAAATTGTTCACATTTGGTTGAACAGGGCGAGGTATGTTGAGATGTCAAAGTCTTGAAATTCGTCTATTTCTGCGCCTTTTATCATTGCTTTGTTCGCACTTATTTGCATCCTTGATCCCTCTCCGGCTGTGCACCCTGTCACTCCATCACTGGACTTGCTCTGATTTTTTTTTTTTGCCAACGTCTGAGCTGTGAAGTTATTAAACATAAATTATCAGCATCAATAAAAGCCAAGCAGCAACTGTGAAAGATCGTAGTTGGGAATTTATGAAAGTCATGAAATATTCAGTCCAGATGCATATGATTATGCTGGTTTTATTTATCACTACTGTGGGTTTTTTTTTTTTTTTTTTTTTTATATGTGCATGGATAAATACGATGCATCAGTAATGTCACAACAAGAAAATATATATAGCTGGTGTAAAAACAGAATAAAGGGGCGCTAATCAAGAGTAGTACAAGGTAGAAACTTTTATACCAAAAAAAAAGTTATTCCTTCATCTGCGCTTATGATTTTCCAACAGTCCTTCAGTGAGAAGCCTCGAGCGCTTTCATCATTTGGTCCAAAGTTACTCACAATGGTCGTCTGTAGTCCTCAGGTGGTGGAAAACTCTCACTGATGAAATCCTCTCCATTTTTAAGACAAGAGTGCAGGTCAAGCTCGCCTGTGAACATGTTCAGCATTTAGAAAATGATGGGGAAGAATGCACTCATTGTTAGAGATGCAATACCACGTTTCTTTCTTTTTCTTTTTTTTTTTTTTAAGAAAAAAAGAAAGGAAAACAAACCGAGGAAGACCGACGGATTTAGGCTAAAGTTTAACTTATAGTTGCCTAACCCTGTACATAATAAACATAAAGCTTCTGTGAGTGATGTGACAGAAACCAAAAACATCAACAAAAACTAGCTTCTTCTTTTTTTTCTTTCTTTCCCCATTTAAAAAAACAAAACAAAACAAAACTGTCTAAGGAAATACAGTGACTTTTAATCTCGTCCTTTCCTGAGCTCGATGTTTTTCCAGAGCGGTGAGCTTTAATCACCTTTTGAATATTTTAAAGGGGCTCCGATTGTTTTAAATTATTGTCCAGGTTATTCCAAAGATTCACCCCTATTATGGAAATGCCTCTACTTTTTTTTTTTTTATTTGTTCTTGCCATATTTTTCACAAAAAACCCGAAGCCCCTAAGCCTATATTGACTCTCCTATAGTCTTTAACATGTAGCATGTAGCATGGTTTAGAAAAAAATCCTCCTGGGTCCACTGAGCAGTTAAACTAATGTCCGTGTCACTGGCGATTTGAGTTGCTTGTGTTGTACGAACTGGCTTTCGTCTCCTCTTGATAATTTGGCGAAACATAAGTCATGTTCAGCCAAATTAGTTTTGTCTTCCTTTTCTCATTAATATTAAAGGCTCTGCAAACCGCAGACATTGCTCGCCCTTTCTTGTTTACCTGCAGCTGGCAGGTTGTGTCGGGGATCCTTCACGAGTACCCCGCGCAGTAGAGGACCTGATTCCAGAAAATTGTATCGGGTATTGATGCAGCCTTTTATGACAATTTTGGATTATCAATATTGTAACCTAGTTTACTATTAGTGATTCCTTAGAGCTGCAAAAGCTACCATCTCTCTCTGGAGGTGGTTTGTCTCATTTATCCTGAAGTAACTCGAATTCTCTCATTCACATTAGCGTTAGCCTGTATCGATAGCCCCTGTCATACACTTACATAAATCTTTCCTGCACAAGGTCAACATGAGTGTCCATTTGGTTCTAAAACGGACAATATTCAGATTATACAGCAGGGATGGGTAACTGCATGTACTATAAAAACCTTTTTTTTATAAAAGGAATCATGTCCAAGAACGTTCATTTGATTCACAATTTACACTGTTGTAATAAGCTTTATATCAATTGTTACTTTTTGACTGAACTATATTAAAATAATCTGGTGGCGGGACGTGCGCCTCAGGCTGCATCACCCGTCTCGGTGAAAATGATTTATTATAATACTCTAGTGTAAAGATGCTTTAATGTACTATTTTAATTACTTTTTTCTTCAAAGTTGTAATTTGTAATATAGAGCGACTCATCAGTGACCTATTAACTGAATGAGAAACCCGCCCGATCAACAGGAGTTCAAAAACTTTGACGCAGACATAATGGATGTGGTTCCCCCTTGACGGTCTCCTATCAACCAAAACACTTTACTTAAGAAATCTGTTTAATTTCAATAATATTTGGTTTATTTTTCAGTCACAAAGCTCTTGTAACTTCATATGCTGCAATTTCTCGCGAAGTACTACGTTTTAAAGACTGTAATCCATTACTAATTTTCAGTAACTTTTAATGCAGTTCCTACTGGCCTTGCATAATATTCCTCATATTGATATACTTTACCTTTAGTGCTTGCAGTTTTGTGAAAACCCATGGCTTTGGTCTCCTTAAGTGCTTCCTCTCTGCGATCCATTTACCTCCAAGCCTGCATCTTCTTGAGTGCTCACAAGCTGCATGTAAATAATGAGGAAACTAGCCCTCTGTTCAGCTTCGTTTACTTTGGCGATAATAAACAATAAGCATGGCTCCCAATCTAATCATATCGCTCGGCAGTGAGCATATGAAGTGATTACCAACAGCATGTGATTTATTGCGTAATGCATTCACAAAAAAAAAAAAAAAAAAAGGGAAATGAATATCAATCTCAGTCACTTTCAGCCGTATTGATCCAGGTGGGTTGACTCAGCTGTGTGTTATCGGACCCTATCGGATTTGGGGCGCGATCAATCAAATTTCCGACACCTCTCCTCTCACCTTGAAGTCTGTCTTGACAATAAAAAAGTGTCTGCTCCCTCCTTCTCCATCATCTCTCACTGTGCATGCCAGCGGAGCGTCAGTCTCTGGATTTTAATGATAATGGCTCACAGATGGCGCGCGCTGTATCGGTAAACAGGAAATAAGGCACAACAGGAAGTAAGAGAGACAGAAAATTTAGGTCACTCCACTTTAATTGTAAACTTTTTTTTTTTATATTATTATTTCTTTTCACCACAAACAAAGCAAACTGAGCCAGAATAACTCATAGCAGCAGAAATAAAGATTTTACTTAATGCTTGTAAGAGCTGTTGACTTACAGAGACCTGCAGGGTGTTTACAGTTGATTACCGCTCGGGGTACTTAACACCAATAATGACAGCTATCAGGCCTCTCTAAATGGATTATTGTCTCATAACTTAGACAAACAATCCAGTTCTTCATTTACCAAGCCCTTATCACAGTGCTGATCAAAACAAGTTACATTTTTTTTATTCATTATTTATTTTATTTTTTTCCAGACATGATGGATGAACTTAGCTGTATATAAAGATATAAAGTTGCTTCTCGGATTTGTACTTTCTAACTAGCTTAATATTCAGGGGAAGAAAAAAAAACTTCTACAGTAATTGCAACATAAATTCACATAGGGAGCCAATGAAATCACTTGAATTTTGCCATATTTTACATATATGAGGAGTGTTAGCATAGAGAGGCTTTTTTCTAAAATGTACTGGAAGTTAAGAAAGAGTTCCTTTCGCTTTTGGAAAAAAAAAAAAGACAGTCGCACTTCAGTATGGCGCCAAATCTCCACAATGTCAATGTGAGCTCTTTATTTGATTCAACAAGAAGGAAATCTGATACCTAACACCCATCAATTATCTCTATGTAGAAACATAAAGTATATAAAAACTATTTACATTGGAAGATATTAACTGAAGGAATCTGAGTGATACTACATCAACACCTTTATTTTAGTGCATTTCTGTCTGTACCTACAAAGATTTATGTATTTATTTGTACTATGAATATCCTACATAAATGAAATAAACCCTTTGAGGAACCCCCCCATTAGTGAAAGCTTGTTTTACATATATTTCCTTGGATAGCATGTATTTATTTATAAATCAAGCCCTCAAAATATTTGGAATCGTCTTTGTACACGTACACACTTATATGGGTGACATTGTTTGCGGCCACATTCTGCACATTTGCCGTGAAGCCGTGAACTCGAGGTCAAGCTCAGACAGAAGTCCGACAACTGGCTTTGAGTCTGCCTGGAGCGGCTGTCAATCGCAATCTTACAAAGTACAACCAGACAGATACATTTTAAGAATGACTGTTCAAAGCGTCATAAACTGCTTTACACATTCACCTCATTCACGCACAAAATACACACTTACAACTGACTCTTTATGTCCCATTATCCTAATAAATTTACTTTAAATACCTCATAGAGACACCTTGACACAATGACAATGAAAGTCCAGCTAAACTAACTAAAATCAGGTCAAAACAGTGTTTGATATAAACGTTATCTAATCGTATTTTCCTTTTATATAAATATATGCATCCAAAATCTGGAACAAGGTCAACGTGAGCCTGCGCCCGGCGGATGATCACATTGTGGAGTAAACTGTTGGAGCAAGTGCTGAATATAAGGCTGTGAGGAGAGCGGGTTCGAAAGAAACGCTGGGTGGTTTGTCACTCCATCACTGCCGTAACACAGAAAGACAGGCCACTCACTTCTTTAACTTTAGGCAATTGTCAGCCTCCAGACCTCTTGACCTGCCTGTCTTGTGGCAAATACAAAAGCAACACAGCTTGCCCTTAGAACTCTCTCTCTCTCTCTCTCTCTCTCGCTCTCGCTCTCGCTCTCGCTCGCTCTCTTATATTTATTTCAAATTAGTAGTTTTCAGTCTCGCAAGTAATGACCCAATTAAATAAACTGAGTAGCTACACAGTCATAACATGGGAGTTCTTGCATACTGTGACATGGGTTTTTTTTTTTTTTTTTTTCCCCGTCGGTATATGTTATTCTGCTTCAATTAAGAGAGAAGCGCGGCGGCTCTCATAGCAACCAGCCGCAGCGTCTGTTGAATTGAAGCGATGGCCGACCGAACATGGACAAACACTCCCCTCGCCCAGCTGCCCCGTCGGACTCATCTGTAACAAACCACTTGTGAAAATATCAAATCCTCTCCAACACTAAAGCAGCCTGGGTAAAAATGCTACTGTACCTCTGGCTGATAAATGGCGACTCCGAGCCTAGGCCCTGCATTTCCAATTACCTTTCTGTGGCTTCTCCAGTCAGGCTGGTATCCTAACGGCTTCTGAAGGGAGGAGAGGTGAATGCAAAACAGCCTGTGTGATTTTTAGCCCCAGCTTTTTTGAT